>CM074754.1:4837874-4862874 GCA_037367245.1 Phrynocephalus guinanensis
AATTCCTTGCGCTGCGGCTTTGGAGGCTTGGTGGGAAGGCCACGCTGGTGGCTCAGGGAAGATGGAAGCCCTACTGGGGTGGGTGGGGTGGAGAAAGGCAAAGGATCCACTCGATCCAGGAAGCCGTAGTCTTTTAGAATGGCAAGGTCTGTTTTTAATTGGACCTGGTTACGGCCTTGGAATAATCTTAGGAGGACAGAGCTGGAAGGGAGCAAACCTTCGGCACTCCAGATGTTTTGGACCACAATTCCCACAGCCCTTTGTCATTGGCAGCGCAGGCTTGGAATTCTGGGAGTTGTGGTCCGAAACATCTGGAGGGCCGAAGGTTCGCCACCACTGTTAGAGACCGTCAAGCCCGATTCCGTGGGGAATCAAACTCCCAACCCATACCTCAGCTACTGAGCTTATCCCTCCGTCCGTTATTAATTCATAATGAATAAAAATGACATTCCATCAAGTCAATTCTGACTTATGGTGGCCCTTTACAAGATTTCCTACCTGGAGAAGAATAACTTTTGAACTGCAGAGCAGGGAGGGACCCAATGGGTCATTTAGTCCAGCCCCCTGTCTGGGAGGCACAGGTGTGAGCCAAACTCCGGACCTCTGGCTGCATAGCAAGATACCTAAGGTGCGGACCTATCCGGCAGTTATTATTTCAGAGAAATGTTGGCCTCAGAGAATTGGTTCGCGTGCATGCTTAGCCTTCCAAATGGTGGGTTGCATTTCCTAGCACCTTTTGCCATTGGATCCAATAAAAATCATTCATTCTGTGTACTGTATATGCAGTCATCCTACATGTTTTCAGATAAACATCTTCCAATGTCTCAGAAATGAAAAGGGCACATCTGTGGCGATAGACCAGGATTTGGAGTTCTTGGGTCAAATCTCCCATTGGGCTGTGAATTTCATTGGATAAACTTGAGACACAGGAAAACCATGCAGATCCGCCTTCAGCTCCTTAGAAGAGACTTATTAAGGCCCATCTTCTTTTGCTATTCATGCCCTTTCCCAACACACTCTGTGCTTCCTCCTCCTCCTCTTCCTCCTCCGGAGAGCATGGCTTCAAAGGAACAGGGTAAGAAAAGGAGGCGGCAGTGATGATGATTAGCAGGAACGGGTGTGTTAGGAACGGTTCCAAATCTGAGTAAGGTGGCCACGTACTGGGTAAATGGAGGAACAGCTCCACTAAAAAGAGTGCTGATTTGCATAAGCATATACTGTACTAAGTGAAATGCATACATGTTGTTTCAGAAATAATTATGATGCTATAACATTGGATAAGGGATGATTTTGTGACTGGGTGACCTGTTTATCTCCTTTCAGTCTCCGACACAGGCATTGCTGACAGTAAATAGGTGGTTACTCTCCTTTCCCAGCAGGACTGGACAGACTTCCAAATGAGCAAGCGCTCCCATGTGCCATAAAATTGGCAGCCAGGTGTGCAGCTGAATGGGTGATGCCCTTTACGGTTTATGATCCCAGGACCCCAGAGTGTGACTTGAATGTTGTAGGTAACAGTGGACATTGTAACAGAATTAGGATGATGGGACATAGTGTGATTTATAAGGCTCAATATTAACTGCACATTTTCAGCTTTTCGCCAAATGCTTATCTAAGGAATGCAACAGCCTAGCCATAATAAGCCAAGTTAGAGGAAATTAGACAGCTACCATTGGACAATTGTTTCACGTGACATCTTGAAGATTCTCAGAGCTGGGAAAAATAAATGTTTATACTTAAGGCTATGAGAGAGAGATTTGCTAAGAATCCGGCTTCAAGATGTAGTCAGCTAGAGTTAGTCGTAGCCAGCCTAGGAATTGTAATTTCCATAGTAACTAAGTTACTGAGAATATAGACTTTATTTTTTTAGACAATATTATATGATTATCTGATAAGCATTTTTATATTTTCTATTGATTGTCATTGATTTTATGAGTTGTTTTTTTTCATTTTTGTAACTTAGAATAGTTACATTAATTTGATGCTCTCAGGCCATTTGTTTTCTTTAAAAGAACCCACAGGAACTCAGGTGATTCTCAGCCAGAGACGCTCCTACGCCTGAATTTCGTTACATGGTGGCAGCGGTGGGATGCCTAATGTTTAATAAGCATAAAAGCGATGACTATGTAAAATTCGGATTAAAAGTGACAGCAGCCCAAGAATGGCAAGTCCTGACCTAGGTCTGCACATGTGACTATCTGTTTAAATTGTGATTTATTCAACATGTGAGAAGTGTTACATCTCTTTATGTTTCCTCCAGTAAAATTACTTATATGGCATTAGTCTCTTTTCCATGATCCCCAGAACATTTTTGTGAGGTAGGTTAGGGTGTGAGAGCGGGAAGGGCCCAATGTGTTTGCATACCTCCACGAGGACTATCCCCCCCTTGATTTTTGATTAATGTTGATTTTATTTACAGTTTTTAATACTTGTTTCATTCTTTTAAATAAATAGCTGCTGGTTTTTTAGCCTTTAAATGCCTCTTGAACGATGCAAGCTTGCCTTGGCTCCTTCTAAGGAGAAAATGGGGATAAGAATACAGTATTTTAAATAAATAGATCCGTGATCTCTCAAGTTGGGGCCCCCAATGAGATAATTCTGGAGCTGGGGAATGAGAACTGGGCCTCCCTGAGCTTTTTTAAAAAGGATAAATCCTGTGTCTTGGTGTTCTGAAGACTTCATATCAAAAAGCAAAGCCACCTCTGAAAAAATGATCAGACGATCGCAGCATCAGCTTGGCTTAGAAGCGACTACATGTATTGCTTTGTGATTGGTTTCCTATGTACAGTATTTTGTTAGGCTAATTCAATTCGTTCTATGTTTTGTAACTATAAATTAATTTGCATTTTAAAATTTTTTTATTTTCTTTAGGTTTGGTCATTGTTGGCTTGTAATTTATATACTTTATAATACTGTAAACTGTCCAGAGTAGCCTTTGGGCTAGAACAGTGGTTCTCATCCTGTGAGTCCCCAGATGTTCCTGGACTGCAACTCCCAGAAATCCTGGCCAGCTCACCTAGTGATGAAGACTTCTGGGAGTTGCATTCCAGGAACATCTGGGGACCCAGAGGTTGAGAACCGCAGGGCTAGAAGGTGCAGTATGCAAATATAATAAATACAGTTAGACCCCGGTATCCTCTGGGGATCGGTTCCAGCCCTTCCAGTGGATAACAAAAACCGTGGATAAGAGACAACACCAACCCCCCCCCCCAAAAGTTGTTTTGCGACAGTGGCTTGCTTTATAGCTGCTGTTTGTGCCAGTAGCTTGCTTTGCAGCTGCTGAATGGGTAATTTAATGTTTTTTTCCTCTGCCGACCATGGATAGCTGAATCCGTGGATCAAGGGGTCCTACTGCCAATCTATCCCGCCACCGGCCGAATTGCCGCCCACCCCACGGCTCCTTTGAAAGCCACCGGCCCCGCCCCTCCGCGGGCGTCATTTGCATAAGGGGCGGGGAGAGAACGGCCCGGGGTCGAGCCTTTCCCAGCAGGCGGCCGCGTCACGTGGGGCGGGGCGTCTCTCCCCGGGGCCCGAACACCCCCCCCCCCGCGCGCGCCCGCCCGCCCGCCCGCCTTCGCTCGCCGAGCGTTCCATTGCGGGGAACGGAGGCGCGGGCTGGGCTGGGCGTGCCTTGGCTCGGCTCCTTCCTCCTCCCGGCCGAGGTGCAGGAGTGTGTGTGTGTGTGTGCGGGGTGTGTGTGTGTGTGTGTGTGTGCTTCCGGCGCTCTGCACCGGTTGGATCGCAGGCTTCGGAGGGGCGTCCCTTCTTCTTCTCCTCCTCCCCGGTTCTCCCGAGGCCTCGGCGCCCCCGATCGCCTTCCCGGAGCATGGGGGACCCTTTGCAGGGCGGATTCCCCGATGCAGCCATGGGCGGTGAGTTTCCTTCCTTCCTGATGGCTCTCTCTCTCCCCCCCCTTTCCATTTCCCCTGGGAGGTCAGGTCTCTTCCCCCCCCCCCCGTTGGGGGAAAGGGGGGGGGGAACAGACGGGAGGGGACCCCGGAGTGACGCCAGGGCGTGGCGGCCGAGGGGATCGGGCAGAGCCATAGGGATGCATCGGAATTCGGATTCTGGAACGCCTTTTCCCCGTCCCCCCGACCCGTTTTGGAACTTTTTTTGGAAATGGCAGTGTTGCCTAGTGGCTGGGTCAAAACCTAGGCATCACCGGGAGGGCCGATCCCCAACGCCGCACGCTCTTGGCCTCTGCCAGATGTTGCGGGTGCCTTGACCCCCCACCCCCGACCGGGTGGCTTCCGACACGGGGCGGCCCTAAATGGGAAGCGTGCGCGATGTTGGCAGTTCTCCCTTGCCCACCCTTCAGGTTTCCATTCCCCCCCCCCCACAAGGGATTCGAACCCAGATCTCCCGAGGCCTAGCCGGTTCCCTCTTATCCAAGAGACCAGGCTGGCTCTCCTACCAAATTTAAGTCGGAGGTGACTCCTGTGGCCTCAATTAGGACGGTGGCTGATCCATGGTAAAATTGCATGTGAGGCATTAAAAGATGTTCTTTCAGTGGCCCTTAATTGCTTTTCACTTATTTGGGGTTGCTGGATAGGGGTGTAGCAGATCTGCTTTTTAGATGTTGGGTTGTAAAAAGAACTCAGGAGTAATCAGAGTGGAGCCTTGGTTTCAGTATTTAATGCCAGTGAAAAAACATCACCAGTAACCAGAGAGTCCTGGCGAGCATGTGCAGAGTGTTTTTCCATCTCGCAACTGGGGAAACATGTACAGGTAGCTTACTGGGCTATGGGCTTTGCTTCTTAGTTCTGCCCGCTCTCTTTAAAAAAAAAATAAGCACTGTACTGTGCAACTGTTTCCTGAAGACTTCAGGAATGCATCGGATCAAAACAAGGCAGTTTGAGAAGGCTTCTGACGTAGTCCCATTGCTTAATTTTATTATTAAACGCTGTTTGTCTTAAGTTTGGGCTAGGTTGTACTCATTGTTGTGGTTTTTGCTTGATAAATTACTGTCAGTTTCATAAATTGATATCTTTGGGGAAAACAAAGGTGACTTTTCAGTTAAATGCAAGTAACACAGGCTCTAGTTAACTTCACGGCTGGATTATTGTAATGTGCTCTGTGTGCGGCTCAGATTGCTGACTGGGACTGGTTACTGAAGCCCGATTGGGTGCCAATCAGTTTCCGAGCACAATTTCAAGTCTAAGGGCTTTAACCTGTAAAGCCCTAAATATCATGGATCCAAGTTGTCTCTGAAACCATATCTCCCATTATGAGCTAAGATCATGAGGAGAGACCTTTCTCTCCATCCCAGCACCTTCACAGGTGCGTCTGGTGGAGACACATTCTCTGTTGTTTCCTCTGCCAACTCCCTCCCACTGGAGGCCCGGCTGGACCCATCTTTGCTGTCCATCCACAAGCAGGCATAGACCTTTCTCTTCAGGCAAGTCTGCCCTCAGTATGTTGCTACCTGTTGTGTGATTTTTAGATGGACTGTAATGCATTAGTGCTTGGGCTGGACCTGTGTTTACCACCTCAGAGTGGCATATTTTCCTACATTTGTTTACTTGTTCTTAGCTTTAATATCACCTTTTAAAGGATGTAACACGCCTCTCCCCCCTCACTGTTCTTAACTTGAAGCGTTGACTTCAACATGTTAACAACTGTTGTACAGTATATGGTAGGACCCCGCTGGGGTTTGGTTCCAGGCCTTCCTGTGGATAATGGAAACCGTGGATAAAAGAGAACACCAACACCCCCCCCCTGTTTTGTGACAATAGCTTGCTTTGTGGCTGCTAAATTATTTATGTAATTTTTCCTTTGCCAACTGTGGATAACTGAATCAGTGGTTAATGAATCATTGGATACGGGGGTCCTACTGTACTAATGGTCTCCCGCTTTATATATTGTCCTTCAGCGTTGTAAGCGACTTTGAGTCCTTTCCAAGGATATAAGTATTTAAATAAATTCACGATGGGCTCTAAGAGGCTGATTTAGTGCAACAGTCTCTGCAGGGGGTCCTTTCATTGTTTCCCTATAACTTGGCATTGACTGCAGTACTGTATTTACCTCTGGGATTCCATTCATATTCAGTTTAGGCAGGTGATCCTTTGTTGATAAGCTGTCCTGTGGGACCCTGGAAAAAGCTGTGCTTCGGAAGCATGGGGGGGTGATGGCTGATAACTTTTGTGGCTTTGTGTCGTCTTTGTGTGGTTGTTAAAGGCAGTCTTTCACCTTTTGACAGTGCCGTTGGTGCCAGATCTACAAGCTTCTGTGCCCTCTAAAAAATAAACAAAACAAAAAACGTTGCAGTTCCAAAAGGCAACTCTTGAGTCGTGCCACGATGACAACAGCAAAAGTAGCTTTTGGGTACCTTTAAAGAGAAAGGTGGCTTGAAAAAAATGTAGATAAATAAATTAAAATGTAGACCGCATAGGCAGTACAGATTGAAGGTGGTTGGAATGCTTTGCATAGCAATAAAATGGAGACAAGCCAATTCCCGGCCTTAAGTAAAGGCGGCACAAAAGAAAAGGAGTGGATGGAGGCAAGAGAAAAACAAAACTACCTGGCCATGATTTGTACACTATTTATTTAAATTTCTGTTTTGTCTGTTCTCCAAGGGGCTCAAGGGAGCGAATTCCCCACATGCACACATCGACCCTGTGAGGTAGGCCAGGCTAGGAGAGATTGGCCCAGAAGCAGCCTGGAGTTTATACGTAGTTGTTGGTAGTTGCCTTTCATCTCATTGTCCTTGATTTGTAGTAACCTCTTCATCCCACCACCACTGCAAGCCTGTTCAATTACTTCCTCATTCTGCATGCTTGCTTGGGATTATGGGAACTGTAGGCCATGAGAGCACTGAGTCCCCAGATGTTCCTAGACTGCAACTCCCAGAAATCCCTTCCAGCACAGTGAGTGGTGGAGGCTTCTGGGAGTTGCAGTCCAGGAACATCTGGGGACCCACGGGTTGAGAACCACTGAGCTAGAGTTTTGACCAGGGTGAGTTTGATTAAAATCAATTTTTATTTATTTATTTATTTATTTATTTATTTATTTATTTATTTATTTTTACACCACCCGTCTGCCGGAGGAGCTCTGGGCGGTTAACAACACAATCAAACAACACATAAGAATACAACAGTATAACAAACAAAAAAACAAGAAAGGATATAAAATAGATGAATTATACTATTAGTAATAAACAAAATAAAATACTCAGCAAAAATGGCAGAATAGAATTCAAAAACAAAGTAAAGAATTAAAGAATTAAAATTACATTAAAACAGTTTATTTTTACAATTCCTTTTTAAAAAATCAGTTTTTTAAAAAAAAAAAAAACAACAACTAAAGTGTGATTTAAATTAATTGGGTTTTTTAAAAGTCACCCCCCCCCATCCACTCTGGGCTTGAGACTGATTTCTGTATATATTTATCCAGAAGTAATTCCCACTGTGTTCAATGAGATTTGGAACCTTAATCTGTCAATAGGCCCAATGATCTTGTTTGTCACCACCCGCCCTGCGAATGACAAAGGCTGCCATAGTTTGGCTGAATATTCAAAATTCAAAATGCTTGCCGCATCTGGCACCATAAACATATATTCGGGGTTCCTCTATAAGTAGGTCTAATGAGGATTTTTGTCATTGAAAAGGGTCAGAGATCACCCCCGTGTCCTTTTCTGTTCCTTTCACAGTGGCCTGAAAAACTAGAAGGAAAATCACTTTTATATGCGCATTTCTGGGTTGGGACGTGATTTTGGGGTGGAGGGGTCTCTCGGTATCTGTCAGCCAGCCTTGCATAATGCACTGTTGCTGCCGTTGGACCCCTGGTTTATCTTTCAGACCTAAGAGGTCAAGACATACTGCTGATAAGCAGCCCGCTAGTCTCTGAGTGTGGTTGTGGCCCAGCTGGTGTGGGATTGGGGGTGTGCGCGCGCATGCCTGGGACCCCAAGAGTTAAACAGGCCGATTGAGGGATTCCAGCGCCAGTGGTGGTCTTGGACGCAAGGAGGGGAAGTGGAGTTTTGTGAATTCGCCCGTGGAATAAAAAGAAATGGAAGGGCAGGTCTGAGTCCCTCTTAATGGGGCTGGTCATGGGTGGGTGTCAAAATTAAGTGTCTTCACCAAGACTTGAAGGGGAGTACTGGTTGGGACCTATAAAGCCCTAATTGGCCTGGATCCAAAGTAACTCAGAGACCAGTATCTCCCAGTAAGAGCTGGCTTGGGTGCTGAGGTCATCAGGAAAGGCCTTTCTCTCAGCTCTCCCACTATCACCAGTGTATCTGATGAGGACACGGGAGAGGGCCTTCTCGGTGGCTGCTCCCAGACGGTGGAACTCCCTCCCACTGGAGGACAGCCTGGCTCCATCTTTGCTCTCCTTCCACAAGCGGGCAAAAACCTTTCTCTTCAGGCAAACATTCCTTAGCTACCTGTGAGGTGATTTTCAGAAGGACTGCGATGCATTGGACTAGATGGCCCTTGAGGTCTCTTTCAACTCTATGATTCTATGATTCTATTACTGCTAGGATTGGATTTGTAGTACTGCTTGGTTTCCCCACCACTACCACCATTTTTTGTTTTGTTTTCCATCTCTTAGAGTGCCATTTTTTCTTTATATTCGTTTGCCAATTGTTCTTAGCTTTAATATTGCCTTTTAAATTATTTATTTTATTTATTTACTTTAGATTATTTTTACCCCACCTTTCTCCTTGGAAAAGGACCCAAGGCGGCTTACAGTAATGAGGGAAAATGTGCAGTCCAGTACAATTTAGACATGTTGAAGTATTTGAGAACAAGGAATTGAGGGACATTTTGCAGCTTTAATAGACAAACATTACATTAAAGCAACACGGTTATAAGTAGTTATAATTATGCAAGATGCCTCTTCACACTCATTATTCTTTGCTTTGAATATTGTCTTTAATGTCTCTTGGCAACTGTGGTATACTCCATATCTCCAGCTTTGTATATTGTCCTTCAGGGTTGTAAGCCTGCTTGGGTCCTTTCCAAGGAGAAAGGCGTGGTAAAATATTTTACCGAACTAACTTAATCAATGTCTGCTTCTTTGAGGTCACTCCTTCTGTGTTGCCTCCGTTTTCTCCTCCAAGCTAGATGAGAGTCACCTTTTGTGTTTAGAAGCTGGCAGTCCTGGATATTTTTCACTCTGGTTACAGGATTCTCTCAAAACGGCCTACCTGAGCGACCAGGCTAGCAAATTCAGACCCTGTTTACCTCTTGATTGTTGTGGTTCCTCACGGTGCCCTCTCAGCTCATAATCTCTGAAGGTGTCTATCCTTAACAACTGTGGAAAGACCTTGCAGACTCACGGTTTCATTTGTTGCGTCAACCTCCATCATGTTTGGCTTTTCTCTTTCCCCGCTCCATCCGCTTTCCTTAGCACCGTTTGCTTTTCTCGTTGAATCTAACTTTCTCACGATAAGTCCCAAATAGTGAGAATTCGGGGTTGATTTGATTTAGCGTCTACTTATTTGGCCTTCTGTCGGTCCTGTTAGACCTGCCCCTCAACGTCTGGTTTCAAATGAATGGATTGTTTTCCTGTTGGCTTTTGCTATTGTCCTGTTTTCATGTTGATTGACTCCCTTGATCCATTTCCAGTCCGCCTCAGGACATGTAATGGAAGCAGCGTTGGCTGCCCTGCAAGATGGCTCCCTGAAGGAGTCCAACAGGGACCAAATGCCCTTCTTGATACCCCTCGATATCTCAGCAGCCTTCAGTACCTACCGTTGACCAAGGTATCCTCCTGGAGAGGCTCTCTGGGTAAGGAATCTGTTTAGGAAGCTGGGAATATTTATCCTTACAAAAAGAAGGCTGAGAGGGGATATGATAGCTATATTTAAATATTTGAAAGGCTGTCACATTGAAGAAGGGGACTGGTTTGTTTTCCATGGCTTCAGAGACTAGGACGCGGGGCAATGGTCTCAAACTACAGGAAAAGAGATTCAATCTGGACATTAGGAAGAACTTCATGACAGTTAGAGCTGTTCGGCAGTGGAATAGGCTGCCACAAAGGAGGGTGGTGGAGTCTCCTTCTTTGGAGGTTTTTAAGCAGAGGCTGGGTGGCCAACTGTCAGGGGTACTATGATGGGGGGTTCCTGCATGGCAGGGGGTTGGACTAGATGGCCCTTGAGGTCTCTTCCAACTCTGTGATTCTATGAGTCGGTGGCCTCACTTTGGCATGACTCCGATTCTTCTTGGATGCCCATCTCTAGAGAGTAGAAACTGGTGAGGTGAGGTTCACCTCTCGAACCCTCAAATGTGCCGTTTTACAGACGTCGATCATCTCGCCGTTGCTATTCAGTATCTATGTGAAGCTGCTGGGAGAGGACTCTTCTTCTCTCCCTCTGCAATGAATGCTGTCCCTTCCCTTGAGCACTGCCTGGGCAACTTCCTGGGATGTGTGTGTGTGTTGTGTCATTACAGTCGTGACCCATGCTTCGTGACTCCATGTCCATGGAGTTTTCTTGGCAGGAATCCCTGGTGGTGGCCCATCCAAGTATTAGCCAGGCCCCACCCTGCTTAGCTTCCAAAATCAGGTGAGATCAGATGTGCTTAGGCCATCTAGGCAGCTTGCCTTACTGGGATGGATGAGGGCATATTGACCGAGGTTAAACCCGGACAAGAAGGAAATCTTGCCAGGGGGGGGGGGACACTCTGATGTCAGTGGGTTGGGAAGCTCCTTTGGATGTATGTGTGTGACCTTCCCTGCTAAGACAGATTGGGCGTTCCTCTGGACCCAGCACTGTCTATGGAGACCCAGGTGGTGTCTGTAGTCCACCCTGCCCCTTTCCATCTGTGGCGGATTGCCCAGCCGCCTCCTTATCTGGACACTGAGGCCGCCACAACGCTGGCTCATGCATTGGTAATCTCGAGATTGGACTACTGTAATGCACCCTTGGTGGGGCTGTCCTTGAAGCTGACATGGAGGCACAACTGGTCCAGAACATGGTGGCCAGACTGGGCTTAGCAAATACCAGCGTATATGACTTAATTATGGTTACCAGGGGTCGTTCGTAACACAAAGTACCACTGTGTGTACTTTTGTGCCTTATGGAGAAATTTAAGGGAAGAGAGGAGGTTCAACCAAGTACTTCAGGGCTGATGCTTTTTCTTCCACAGCTGACATGTTCCTGAATCTTTCCAGAGTGTTGACTGGGAAAATTGAATTTGTCTTGAGGCTACGGAGAGCTGCCATTCAAATCTCTGCTTGGCCACAATACTGACCGGGTGATTCAGAAATGTTTTAAAGCCAAGAATGCCTTATTTCTTAGACTGCACCCGAAACATGTTACAATAACATTGAGCTTTTGGGTTGTTCATATGTTGATGGCGCAGGGGAAGGGGCTGCGTGATGCGCCATGTGCCAGATGACCTGTTAGTTTGTATGCCTTTTTGTTGACCGTTTTAAATAACGTGACATATTACGCCATGCCGTGTTTTACTTTACAAAAATCAAGCCAAAATAGAGAAGCGGGTGTGAAAAGCTAAGTGTACACCTTCTGATCCAAGAGCTCGTAGAGCCACCTTTAGCAGCAGTGGCGTAAAGGAATTGCTTTCGGTCTGACTTGGACCAGTCTTTCCCATCGTTGCCGAGGAATTTTGGCCCACTTTTCCTTACACCCTTGCTTATGGAGTTTATGGAGGTCTGCAGGCAGTTGTTTATACACGGCTCTCTTAAGGTCCCACCACGGCACATTTCGATCGGGCGTTGGTCGCTTAGAGAGGGCCATTGGAACACTTTGATTCCCTCCCCCCCCCAAAAAAAAACCCAACGTGTTGCAAATCTACTGGTGTATTTGAGATCTTTAGCTGTCGGACAGACGGTCTCACATTTGACTCAAGAACACTTGGGTGCACAGAGGAGTTGATGCAGTGACGCGGTGTCTCCCACCGCCGTGCTTGGCCATTGGTATGCGGTGCTTGTGCTGAGGTGCCGTGTTTTGGTTTTCACCAAACGTAGTGCTCTGCCTTATAGTCAAACAACTCCACTTTGGTCTCGTCTGCCCAGCAGTCTGGTGATTTGTCCAGTTGCAACTGTGCACACCTGATCTGGGCCGCCGCGTTCTTTTTAGAGAGCAGTGCCTTTCTCCTAGCAACCCTTCCAAACAAACCGTACTTGTTCTGCCTTCTTCTAATTCTAATGTCACGAACTTTCACATTTAACATAATAACAGAGGCCTGTAGAGTTTTAACTCGTGGGGTTTGGGCAATTTCTCAGAGCATTGCATCGTCTGATCTTCGGGTGAATTTGCTTGGATGCTGGTAGCACGCACCTGAATGCTTCAGACCAGCAAACTGCTAGAACATTGTTTTTTTTATAGATGTGGTCACATTTGCTGATGAACAGTTTACAGGGCATTTGGTTAGCAGGACCCGGTTGCTACATAGCCCTCTAATTAATTTTATGTTTGATTTTGATCTTTTGTTTTCTGGGTGGTTTGTTTTATGTAAACTGCCCACAGTTCCCTTTGGGAACTTGGTGCGGTATGCAAACAAACAAACAAACAAACAAACAAACAAACCCTTTTGGAAGCAGTAAGAGTGTGCTTTTCATACATGGCGTCTCCATTTTGTCTTTGTTTTTGTAAAATGAATCATGACACATTTGCCACATGGCGTTCATCTGAGGTTGTGGTTACCTAATTTTCAGACCTGCTCAGGACCAGGTGATTTTTTTTAAAATTATGCCCTGGGACAGGGAAGCATAGAATTGAAAGAGGGCGTGCATTCTTTTTCACACAACCGTACGTACAAAAACGTCCCCCAACTGCATCCTAGTAAGCCTCCCAGAAAGCAGTATTTTAGGAATGAAAAGGAAACCATACTAGCATACTGCAAAGGTACTTGTCTCTGAGTTACCCTTTAAAGAAGCCCAGTCTTCACCCTATGCGTTCTTTGCTCCCAGACGGACGCTAGTTTGTGTAGATCTGTTCTCGATTATCCCAGAGTGCAGGACATGCAATAATGAGCTGAAGCTAGACTCAGGTGGAATATCGGGGAAATAAAAACTCCTCAACCGTTCGAGCAGTACAACGACAGAACCAATCACCTCAGGAGCTGGGGAGCTCTGGAGGCGTTCAAGAGAAAACCGGAGAACCCTCTGTCCGATCTGCTTTGTTCTGGATTCTCTACCTCCATGGCTTTATAGTCCCCTTCTAACACCATTATTTTTGTGATTGCATGGCACATTCTTTGACTTCTCTCAGCTTGGAATTTTGGGTGCTGGATCCCTCGCTGGTCACATTGCCCGTAAGGAGCCCAGCGGACCAGGAGGCTCCTTTGAGTAGAAAGAGCTGTGTCATATGCGTGTTGGTTAGAGAGAGAAGGTGGGGGCTTTCGAATCAGAAATCAGAAATGTGGTGAAGCAGCACCAAAGAGAGAGGGCAGCTTGCCTGGGATGTTGGCGCCAGGAGAGAGGGTGAATCATCCTAGCGCAGGCTGAAATTTCTTAGAAGGGTTCATTGGGACAGAGCTCCAGTTTCCCTTCAGAACACCTTGGGTTCAAATCCGGACATCTCCAAGTGCCACAGGGAATTGGGATCCTGTCCAAAACCCAGGGGGATAAAAGGCAAGCCAGTGTAGTAGTAGTAGTAGTAGTAGTAGTAGTAGTAGCAGCAGCAGCAGCAGCAGCAGCAGCAGCAGCAGCAGCAGTAGTAGTAGTAGTAGTAGTAGTGGTAATAATAATAATAATAATAATAATAATAATAATAATAATAATAATAATAATAATAATAATAATAATAATAATAATAATAATAATAATAATAATAATAATAAACAACAACAACAACAACAACAAATGCAGTTAAAGGTAGAATAGAAAAATCATCTGAGTCCCCCACATGTAGACTCTGCAAAGAGGCGGATGAAACTATCGACCATATATTGAGTTGTTGCAAGAAAGTTGCTCAGACTGATTACAAACAGCATCATAATGTAGTTGCTCAAATGGTCCACTGGAATTTGTGTCAGAACTATCATCTGCCCATAGCAAAGAACTGGTGGGACCATAAGCCTGAAAAAAGTGACTGAAAATGAGCATGCAAAATTACTTTGGGACTTCCTAATACAGACAAGACAGGGTTTTGGAGCATCATACCCCGGATATTGTGATTGTGGAGAAGAAAAAAGTGTGGATCATTGATATTGCTATACCAGGGGATAGTAGAGTCACTGAGAAACAACTTGAAAAAATTACCTGATATCAGGATCTCAAAATTGAACTTCAGAGACTCTGGCATAAACCGGTACAGGTGGTCCCAGTGATAATTGGCACGCTGGGTGCAGTGCCCAAAGAGCTAAACAAATATTTAGAAGAAATTGGAGTTGACAAAGTCATCATCCGTCAGATGCAGAAAGCCACCTGACTGGGATCTGCTCGCATAATTCGCCGATACATCACTGAGTCCTAAACGCTTGGGAAGCGGACTAGTGATTGGTAATATAAAATCCAGCGTAGATAGCTGTGTGGTTAATAATAATAATAATAATAATAATAATAATAATAATAATAATAATGATGATGATGATGATGATGATGATGATGATGATGATGATGATGATGATGATGATGATGATGATGATGATGACGACGACGACGACGACGACGATGATGATGATGATGTACTGTGTGGTTTGACAAGAAGGTGTTTTCTGACATCTCTATTCAGCTCTCTGTTGACAACCACAAGAACAGAAGTCTCAGAGGATATCTCCCCTTTAAAAAGACTCTTCCGCTTCCCATGCCCACATTCTCAGTGTTCAAACAAGACATTTCTGGACAGTCTTAGAAAGTTCTTGTTCCTGAGAAGGCCAAAAGGGGATCGTTCGACCAAGGGAGGAGCACCTTTGGACAGGTGCAAACCTTGGAGAAAGCGGCCTATATCCCTGGGCTTTCCAGATTGATTAGAATAGCATTCCCATAATCCCCTCAACCTGAGCTGCCATGGCGGGGACTTCTGGGGGTTGGAGTCCAAGACACGTGGAAGGCCCAAGGTTCCCTATTCCGGGCTTCTGAGTGCTGAGAATGTACCTCAGCACAGGCAATAAGCAATGGCATATTTCCCTATATGAAGGGGAAATAATTTAGTATAGCCTGCCCTGACTTCATGCCCTCCAGTACAAACCCCTTTCTCCAGCTGGAGAGAGGTCTGTGTGTGCGCGCGCGAGTGTGTAAAATCCAAGTAGGACCCCTGAAATTAGGAGCCCTCCTGCTCTGTGTCACTCTCGCCGGAGCCACGGCGAGAGAGATTCTGCAGTCATTCTGCCGTTTCATGCGTGTCGCCGCCTTCCCACTTTTTTTTTTCTTGCAAGATCAGGGTCTAAAAATAGGGAAATGTTGCGTTTGTCCGCACTTGAACTATTTGGAAGTGCGGCTCACAGACTTCCTGTTTTTAGGGCACAAAGTGAAGTTTCGCCTGCGTCTTGGTTCTTGAAACTCCTTCACAGCAGGGGTGCGGGCTCTGCGTTGTATAACACGCCTTGCCTTATTTCCCTTTTTTTTTAAAAAAAAACCCTCCCCCAAAAAGAGCGGTGTTCGTCTCTTATTAAATGTCAGAGAGCTCCTTTAAGAACTCATATACAACTTATACCTGAGGCATAAGTTGTGGTAAGGCAGTGTTGGCCAAACTTCAGCCCTCCAGATGTTTTGGACCACAACTCCCAGAATTCCACTCTTGATGGTTATAATAGTGCCTTTAAATTATCATTTAAAAGAAATGCAGAAAGACAATGAGGAAAAAAAAGTGCTACACCCCAAATGTTTACATCCATCCCTATTCCTTATGCTACTTTTGAATCTCTTTAAACTGTAAACAAACTCCTTTACCAAACTAAATAGAAAAGTGGCAACATAAGTTGCTCACTTCTTCCACCAAGCCTTGTGTTGGACTCTGCCACATTGCAGAGTGCCAAGGGACGGCCTTTTCCCCAGGATGAGCTGGAGATGTCAGGTATTCTGCCTGCTTTTGCACTGCGGCCCTTTCTCTCGAGTCAGGTTAAGAGCCTAGTCCTCAAGATAAAGACGGATCGAAAGAGGGACCCAGGAAGCTGCCTTCCACTGAGGCAGAACCTTGAGCGTCAAACCAAACCTTCCAGGGTCTCCGACCTAGACCAATACTGGGCAAACTTCAGCCCTCCAGATGTTTCGGACCACAACTTCCAGAATGCCAAGCCTGTATTGCCAATGACAAAGGACTGTGGGAGTTGTGGTCCAAAATATCTGGACGGCCAACGTTTGGCCATCACTGTGGTAAGGGCAAGCTGTGACAGACAGGCCCAGGTTGATGTCCTGTACCACCTCATACAACACACCTGTAGACCTGTGAGCCTGACCCTTCCCTGTTTGGGTCATTTTGGGGACGAAACAGGGTATGGGGAAGACAACAGAGACAAGGAAAAGGAAAAGGAAAAGGTTTCACTTTTGTTTTTGCATGTGGGTGGGTGTGTTTGGTTCTGTTCTGTCCTCTTCTTCACTAGGCCTCAAAGCACTGGAAGAAAATACAGAGCAACAAATATGCCAAGTCAAATTGTCCATAGTCATATTTTATGTTCCTAAAGTAACAGAATGACTTTCAAGCTGTAAAAAGGGTAGAAGTGAAAATGTAGCATATATATTTTTAAATTTCCTAAAAAAAAAATCATGGTTTTTTTTCCTGAAAAAATTCAGGGCAAAAGGCTGGGTTTTTTCTTCTTCTTCTGAGCTTCAAAATTTCTGGAAATCGCATATCTCTAGTTAGAGGACTAGATTTGAGGCTTCTTGGGCGCGTCCTGCATTTGTAACTTTTCCAGGCCGATGGCGTGGATACGGAGTAATCCTTGCATACCCACTTCAGCTGGGTCTTGAGGCAGGGTGGATTGGATCGTTTGAACAACACAGATCTCAGTTGTGATTTAAATCTTGACTTCAATTTTAAAAATCAATTAAATAAAAGTCTGATTTTTCAAAGGGAAGCTTCTGCGTTAAAATGTATGGTGCTTGCCACCGAATTACTAGGTACCCTTGTGCCTGAGGCTGGGCCGCTGGGCCGATCAGCTTCGTGGCCAAGTTCGTTAAGCTTTGTGCCAAGAGGAGCCTGTTTGTCCACCTGGAATAACTTAGTGTGCCAATAATAATAATAATAATAAAATAAAAGCACTTCACGCCTTGTATTTTATGCCTGTTCCCCGGTATGAGCCCCGTTTCCCACAGAACGGCGAGGGACTGCGGTTTTCCGAAGCAGTATCTCTCAAGTAGACATTGAATGTAATCCCGAAGTGGCATTGTTATAATTGTTTATTAATAAGGAATATGATGTAAACACTAAAGAACTAATTGTAAATCTTATGAAAGCAGCAAGATTGATTACAGCACGAAATTGGAAATCGGAGTTAGAATTGAGGTTTGAAGACTGGTACAACGAAGTATGGAATATAGCTTTGAATGATAAAATGTCTTGTAGTTTAAAAGTCTTGAGAGGAGAAACGAAGAAGGACATTTTCTACGATATATGGGGGAAATTATTTGACTATGTATTATTAAGAGGGAAAGGCAAAGAACCGACTTATAATCCAACACAGTTCTGGAGAAAAGGACTTTAAGAAGGAAATTAGAAGAGGAGAAAAAGAAGCTAAAGGAAGAACTTGGACGGTCCCGGGGGGTGGGGTGCACAATTATTGTTTGTAAATTTTATAATTAAAATATATATTTTTAAAAAGGCCCAGGTAGCCAAAAAACAGCCACATGTGGCGGTGTACGTCTCCTGCCTAACCTCCCTCACAGGGTTCCTGTGATGACCGTCAGGGAGGACCCTGCTTTGAACGTACTGCAGGAAAGGGAGGAGGAGGAGAAGAATAAAAAAGTGTTGTTTTTCTGTGAGGAGAAGGCATGAAGGCCTTTGAAGACCAAGGGAAACCCCCCAGATCTCCCCCCTTCTTTTAAAGAAAAAAAAGGCAAAAGTGGAAGGCTACTGTGTGGGTGTTTTCTGTTTTGATTCCCTTATTCCATCCACCAGTTTACAGCAATTATTCAGGACAGAAATTCCTGGGGCAACCCACAGCTAAAGCGGGTTGTTTTTTAAAAAAATTAGCTTCCTGGACCCACTAAAGATGGTTCACCCCCTGGTTTTGGGTATTCACTTAAGATTTCAGGAAACCTGGGTTCTTGTTTTCATTTCCCCCCAAAGTTCATGGCACGATCATCGGCCCTGTAGCTGTCCTATCCTAATCTACCTCACAGGGTTGTTGTTAAAAAAATATGTTTGCTTGCTCCAGGCTCATGAGGGGATAAAGATTGGATATAAATAATAGCAGGTGTGTGTGTGTGTGTGTGTGTGTGTGTGTCCTCTCAGCCATTGACTTCCTAGTGCGTATCGGGAATCGGTAGCCATCCAAAAATTCACAGGACCGAGTGCCCTTCATCTGTGCCTCTTGACTTGATGGCTAAGAACATAAGAAGAGCCCTGCTGGATCAGGCCAAAGGCCCATCTAGTCCAGCTTCCTGTATCTCACAGTGGCTCCACAAATACCTCTGGGAGGGCACGAGACTAGATCTCTGTCTCCTGATACGACTCCCCTGCATCTGGTCCTTGAGGTACCCCGGTTTTAAGCTTGGAGATGATACATCTCCCACATGGTTTGTAGACAGCTGGTGTTGGAACTCAACAGCATCTGGATGGTGACACAGTCCTTTCCCCAGCTCTCTAGTCTGGATCCACAGGTGTCAAAGCCGCAACTATCTCAATGTGTATTTTGCCAAATCCTTGCTTTGCTTTGCAACCTGGTGTGCTTCAAGTGCCACAAAGATGGTCTAACTAACAGTAGGCTTATGTTACCAGCCTCCAACCCATGCCCCTTAGGGACAGTGGCAGTTGGAGAATGTTGTAAAGGAGACATCCAAGAAGGCGTTTTGTCTTGCCCCTTTCCTAGGGACGTCTGGGTTTTGGTTTGTTTTCGGCACAATTTGAGGCACTCCTAATTACCTCTGTTCATAACCTGTGTGGTCCTCGGTCTGGGCCTAAATCATCCCTTGATTCTGAACCTATGACGATGAGGAGCTGGCTTGTAAAATAACTACACACATACTGAAGTGGGGTGTACATGTATGTCTCTAAACCCATGGAGAATCACACTGCCTTTCTATGTAGAAAATTGAAACCTAAGGAAAAGCCATTTTTAATGTTCTTCTTTGCAAGAGAGGCTAAAACGGATTTTCTTTCTCTCCCTAGATCTTCTCCCGCTAATCTTTCAACAACCCTGGGGTAAGTATTACATCCTCGGTCTCTCTCTCTCTCTCTCTCTCTCTCTCTCTCTCTCTCTCTCTCTCTCTCTCTCTCTCTCTCTCTCTCTCTCTCTCTCTCTCATTAGTATGGTGATAGGAGCTTTCTGGCACACACTTCATTGGGGTGAGGGGTAATAATTCTTGGGGGTATTTCTCTCCATCCCTAATTGTTGTTGATTGGGTGGAAATATACTTTTTGCTTGCTTTATATTTAGTTTAGGGGAACAGAACTTTTGAAAGCATGAAGTGTATTTCTCTCCATCCCTAATTGTTGGTGATTGGGTGGAAATATACGTTTTGTTTGCTTTATATTTAGAGGGACAGAACTTTTTAAAGCATGAAGTATTGAGTCTTCTATGCCGTAGACATAGCTTTGTAAAGGTTTTAAGAGCCTGTGGTGGGCAGCCTGTGCCCTAAGTCCCCCAAGCGTGACAGACGCAACAGTAATTAAACTCAAATGCCTGGTTTGCAACAGAGGATACCCATAAAATCCAGTTGGGTTGTGGGCCTGTGTATCTGGAAAGCTACCCCGTGGATCTCGGAAAGACCTACTTCTGAATCGATCTCCACCAGATGGTTCTCCTCTGTGCAGCTGGTGGGTTCTGTGCAAGCGTAACCATTCTGAGAATTCTGTTGGGGTTGAAATAGCAGAATCCTGCTTTATTCATTCGCGTAACAGCTTTAGGAAAGATAAAAGGAGAGGGATACAGAAGGAAACCCTTCTTTCCCACGGAACCCAGTTATAAACCGTGGCATTCCCTACTAGAGATGGGCACAGAATGAAAAACGACACACGGTTTCGTCGTGCCATACGGTTACGAAATGTTTCGTAATGAAACGAGACGGCAAACAGCGTTTTTGTTAACAAAACAAAATGCAACCTCCCCCCCCCCAATATGAAATGATTCGTTCTAGAGGAAATGGCAGGGGAGCTTCCTCAAGCTTCTCCCTGTAAGCCCCCCAAATTTGGAAAGGTTTGGAGGCTGGGGAACGGAGTTATGAAACTCCAAAGGGGGTGCCCCTAGGGAAAAAAATCTTTCTATTGGAATCGGAAGCTGATCGGGCGAGCGATAGCGCTGCCACTGCTTCCCATTGATTACAAACAGCGCCATAATGTAGTTGCTCCAATGGTCCACTGGAATGTGTGTCAGAACTATCCTCTGCCCGTAGCAAAGAACTGGTGGGATCGTAAGCTTGAAAAAGTGATTGAAAATGAGCATGCAAAATTACTTTGGGACTTCTGAATACAGACAGACAGGGCTTTGGAACACAATGCCCCAGATATTGTGATTGTGGAGAAGAAAAAAGTGTGGATCATTGATGCTGCTATACCAGGTGATAGTAGAGTCATTGAGAGAAAACTTGAAAAAATTACCCAACTCTGGCATAAACCGGTACAGTGGTAATTGTCACGCTGGGTACGGTGCCTAAAGAGCTAAGCAAGTATTTAGAACAAATTGGAGTTGACAAAGTCACCATCAGTCAGCTGCAGAAAGCCACCTTACTGGGATCTGCTCGCATAATTCGCCAATACATCCCGTAGTCCTAAACGCTTGGGAAGCCTCCGACTTGTAATTTGTAATACAGAACCCAGCGTAGTTGGACTGGACAAGGGGATTGGATGAATTCTTGGAGGAAAAGTCCATCACAGGTTACAAACCATGATGGAGATGTGTAATTTCCAGGCTTAAAACCGGGGCACTTCAAGGGCCAGATGCAGGGGAGTGGTATCAGGAGATACCAAATGCGTCTCGTGCGTTCCCGGACGCAATTGGCGGGGCCACTGTGAGATATAGGAAGGTGGACTACATGGGCCTTTGGCCTGATCCAGCAGGGCTCTTCTTATGTTCTTCTGTGTGCTACTTATATACCGCCCAATACTTCAAATAGTCTCTGGGCGGTTTGCAGTTTAATTATGCAGGCTACACATTGCCCCCCCCCCCAAACAAGCTGGGTACTCAATTTACCGACCTCGGAAGGATGGAAGGCTGAGTCAACCACGAGCCAGCTACCGGGGATATTCTTATGTAGTTATCTTGTCTGCTGTGTGGTGGTGGTGGTGATGGTGGTGATGATGATGATGATGATGATGATGATGATGATGATGATGATGATGAAGAAGAAGAAGAAGAAGAAGAAAAAGATGGTGATAATAATAATAATAATAATAATAATAATAATAATAATAATAATAATAATAATAATAATAATAATAATAATAATAATAATAATAATAATAAAATCCGCAGTTTAAGCATCATGCCTGCCAAGTTCTGCTCTGCTGTGAATTAAGTGGGCTGAGCAATTGGCCCTTGAGTTTTGTACCTCAGTAAGGATCAGGCCGCTTATGGTCCTTTTTTTTCTTTTCTTTTTTGCACCATGGTCCCTGCCCCCCCCCAAGTGGGTGAGATCACAGATCCCCTCCCCCCCCCGTTCCTGTGGATCCAAGAGGAAATCTATTCCTGTCTTGGGGAAATCCCCCCCCCCTTGGTGGGAGCACTCTTCTGGCTTTTTGTTCTGCCCTTCGCAGGGGAGGGGCAGCCATGTGGTCCAAGTGGATGCCAGAAAGGGGGTGGGTGGGTGGAGGTAGGAGAAGCGGGTGGCCTGGCCTGAGGGCAAAACGGCTCCCGCCACGGGCTGCCCCAGCCTGTGACTTCACCGGGCATTATTTGGAAAGAAATTCCCGTATTGCTTCAAAGCCCGAGCAGGGGAAGTCCCCGAGTTTTCAAGGAGAAAAGGGGGCAGCGACAGGCTGGAACGTCAAGAGACCATTGCAAGGAGGGTGGGTGGCGGGCTGTTTTAGCTCCCGCTTGCTTCTTTAAAAAAAACAACACAAAAAAGCAAATTGGCCAAGTTTTATTTGCCTGAATAAATACAGGCCGGCTCATTTCCAGCTCATCTGCAGGGGGGGAAAGGATGAGATTTTTAAAAAACCCAAAACGTTCATAGTCATGCAGAGAAAACAAATATAATCATCAGTTAGGAATGTGCTATGTGTACCCAGTGGTTCCCGCCTGTTCCCGCCCCACAGAATGAGTGGAAATCAGAGCACTGCCTGGCCTGCCCTCAAGCCTCTTCCCTTGACCCCGATTCCCAAGATCCGGTTGGAAATGATGGGGTTACGCTGGGATGGGAACTCTGTGTGTCCTCAGAGGCACCCTTTAGGCTGCAGTTTCTGAGCGCAGTGCAAAAGTTGTGGGTTTCCGCTCCGGTGCTCTTCAGAGGTGTGGGACTACGCCTCCATATAACGAAGGGGCATAGCTGGTCTAAGGGAAAAGGAGTGAGCGGGGATCATGGGCGAGGGAGTAGCCTGAGTGGTCCGGTTTTAGCCCCCGATTTCTGCAGTCACAGCTGCTCACCCAGTCGCATCTGGGCTCTGCTCCCAATGGGGAGCAGGTTTTTGGTTGGACTTACCCAATGATGAAGGGGGCAAGGTGGCTCAGTGGACTAAGGCACCGAAACTGTAGACTACAAAGTTGGCAGTTCGGCGGTTCGAATCCCAGATGCCACGCAGCGGAGCAAGCTCCCGCTGATAACCCCAGCTCCTGCCAACCTAGCAGTTCGAAAGCATGTAAATGCAAGTAAATAAATAGGTACCGCCGTAAAAAGCGGGAAGGTAAAACAGTGTTTCCTTGCAGCCATGCCGGCCATATGGCCGTGGACATGCACAGCACTGGCTCTTCCGGCTTGAAAACGGAGAGTCGGACACGACTAGCATGCATATGCGGGGGGAACCTTTACCTTTACCTTTACCTTTTTACCCAATGATGAAGGGAAATTATTCAGCATATGCTCAGAGGCACTTTTAGTGATGCTTCTCCGAGTTACGGTGACTGGGTGTAGAGGAGTGACAATTTAGATGCAGGCGGCCATCCAGATGTTTTAACTACCCTCTCCCATCATCCCTGGCTGTTACTGTGCTGCCGGGGACTGAAGTTTGTGGGTTCCAATCAGGAACAGATCTTCATTTGCATAATTTTAAATATTATAATGCCTTTTCATTTCTGTTGATTTGAACAGATCAGAGAGGGTCTTGTGCTTATTTTGTAATTAGATATTGTTTTTTTTAAAAGGCCGTTATCAACGGTCAAGAATATTCCACAGATGACACCATGTTAATTATTGGCTGCTGACTGGTGGAGCTAGCAAAAGATATAATGTATACTTTAATCCATATTTTATACCAGATTTAATATATTCCTTTGTTACTTGTCATGTTATCCTATGCTGTAAACCCGCCCAGAGTAGCCCTAGGGCTAGATGGACGGTATAAAAGTCAAATAAATAAATAAATAAATAAATAAATAAATAAATAAATAAATATCTGTTCCCTTGCCATGCATACCTGTATCTCTCAAAACATGCCTGGGCAGGGTGTGAGCCACAAGCCAGTGGTGTACCTTTCAGAAATGCACCCTGACAAATCCATCTCATTTCCTTTTTGTGGGTCCCCCCCTCTCAAAAAAACCCAAAGCCACCCCAATATCAGAGAGCTGCTCTCTAATGGGGCAGAAGGGGAGGTAAACTGGCATCGGCTTGTTTTTTGAAAGGAGGGGAGGGGCCCTGTTTTATGCAAGAGGTACCTTTTTGAAATGCAATAAAATCATCTCTTTCCTTCCTCGCGAGAGGGTGGCTTTTGTGTTCAGAACAGTCCCCAGGATCTGCCTCTGGGTGGCGCTCTGATATCTGAAGGGGGCAAAGTACTCATGAATGTGTTCCCCCCCCCTCTGCGTACCATTTGGGGAGGTCTCCAATCTCGCCTGATTTTGGAAGCTAAGCAGGGTCATCCCTGGCTAGTACCTGGATGGGGGAACCACGAGGGAATACCAGATGCTTGTAGGCGCCTGGAGTAGGAACTGGCAAACCACGCCAGTATTCCTGCTAGAGATGGGCACGACTCAAAAAAATGGTGTTTCGTTTGTCGTTTGGTCGTTTAGGGGTCCGTATCGGTTCGTTTTCGTTTTCATGATGTTTTTTGCAAAAAAAAAAAATTGTTTTCGTTTCGTTAGGTAACGAAATGAAAAAACGAAAACAAAAAATTGCTGTTTCGTTAGCATTCTTTTTAGTTCAATGCATCTGCTGCAACGAAAACGAAAAACACGGCAAATTTGGTCGTTTCGTTTTCGTTTCGTTTTAAAAAAAATTTCGTTTCGTTTTCGTTGCATAACGAAACGAAAAAACGAAAACAAAAAATCGCTCGTTTCGTGCCCATCTCTAATTCCCGCCAAGGAAACTCCATGGACATGGGGTCACAAAGAGTCGGTCACGACTGTAACGACGCAACACACACACACACACACACACACACACACACACACACACACACACACACACACACACACACACACACACACACACGGTTGGCTAGGCCCAGTTTTCTAGCCAGTGGCTTCTGAAGCAGGCGTGAGCTCTCACGCACACGTGGCTTGTGTTTCTTGAGCACGTTGCCTCCTTGTGTTGAGGACTAGAAGCTTGTGTCCCGGTGCAGGAAACCGTTTTGGCTGCGCGCGAGTGGGTGGGTGTCTCTCGCGGATACGGTACTGAGGTGTCTTTTCTTCCTCCTCTTCCTCGAATCCTCCATTGAAGATCCGGCCCCCAGCAGCGCTCCGTTTGTGGAAATCATTGAACAGCCCAAGCAACGTGGCATGCGCTTCCGCTACCAGTGCGAGGGGCGCTTGGCTGGCTCCATTCCTGGGGAGCGGAGTACGGACACCACCAAGACCCACCCGACCATCAAGGTCAGACTTCCCCCACCCCACCCGGCCACATTTCC
>CM074754.1:4867874-4892874 GCA_037367245.1 Phrynocephalus guinanensis
TAAATCAACAGCAATAAATGAAAATCAGGCTAAAACAAAGAAAAATAGCAGGAGATTGATAAAACGGGGGATGGGGAGAGAAAAGATAAGCGGTAAAAAGAATAGCGTCTTACTGGATGTTTGAGAAATCAGGAAAGGCCATTCTATACAACCAGGTCTTCAATAGGTTTTTTTAATTTGAAGACAGTTTACATGTGCTGGCCCCCTTGTTGGGACAAAGAACTGGATCATGGCTTAAGCTGTTAATTGATTTTCTCTCTTTTTGCTTTTTTAATCTATAAGTCAACCATTTTCCTGGCTTGTTTGCATTTTCAAAACCAGTTTTGTTTGCTAATTTTTATTTGATGGGCTATTTCTTCTGTATCTAACAAGTTCTGTTTATGCTTGAGCATTTTCACTTCTTTCATTATCTTTTTTCCCTCATGGGGATTTTCCAAAAGCTTCTTTTCTAGATTTTTACAGTTATCCTTTATTTCTTGGTATAACCGCCTTTTTCCTTTATTTCTTCCTGAGTTAAACGCGATAGCCATGCCCCGGAATACTGATTTTGCTGTGTCCCAAGTAATCTGACTGGAAGTTTCATTTATTGTATTTTCTTTATAAAAAAAACAGTTCCATTTCTTTTTTAACCTTTTTGGAAAATTCAGAATCATTCAAAATCATAGTGTTCAACGTCCATCTTGGTGTCTGTGAAGATTCTCAGTCATCCAGGTGAGTTTATCTGGAAGTTGAGTCATGGCGACTGGACTTCTTTTTTGAGAGATAGAAACGTTTCGCTGTTCATCCAAACAGCTTCATCGGTCTGAATACAGCTAGTGCACTAGGATTTGCACTAGCTGTATTCAGACCGATGAAGCTGTTTGGATGAACAGCGAAACGTTTCTGTCTCTCAAAAAAGAGGTCCATCTTGGTCTTTTTCTAATTTTTCCATACCATGAAATCTTAATCGGGTTAAGGTTATTTATTAAAAAAAAGATAGAGAACTGGATCGTGGGCTTGAGGGAGGGCAGCGGTGTCTTTTCCTCCACGCCCCCGCCTTTCCCGATCCCTTCGGATTATCCCCCGGGTCACTTCGTTTTCTCCTCTAGAGGACATTGAAGTCCGTTTCTTCAAGGACTCCTGGGAGGCGAGGGGGTCCTTCTCTCAGGCCGACGTCCACCGCCAGGTGGCCATTGTCTTCAAGACTCCGCCATACATGGACCAAGCCCTGCGGGAACCCGTCACCGTCCAGATGCAGCTGCGCCGTCCGTCGGATAAGGAAGTCAGCGGCCCCATGGAGTTCCGCTACCTCCCCGACGAAGGTATGTCGTGCTGCCGAGGCTTCGGCGCGAGCATCCATGCGATAATGTGTCAAACAAAGGTGGAAGGCTGTGACCGTGTCGCAGCATTGCAGGTGGTGTCTAGAGCAAGGCTGTTCAACTTTGAACAGGCCAAGATCTACTTTTCCCGGCCCAAAGTGCCTGAGGACTACTACATTAAAACGTCTACTTAACGGATTTTATCCATTCCATGCACATGCTCATAAGTTTAAAAAAATGTAAGTAGAGTAGCGGTTTCCCATAGGAATGCATTGAAAACCAATTAATCTGTTCTGGAGGGAACAGATTTCAATGTGCCATGGCCCTTGAACTGTCCCGCTCAGCCCCAGAACTTTGTTGGGGCAGTGGTGGTCCTTGGGATGAGGGAGGGAGAACTTAACCCCTCACTTTTTTATTGATGGCTGGTGGGCTACTTTTGAACCTTTTGTGGGCTACCGGTAGCCCATGGGCTACCTGTTGGGCAGGCCTGGTCTAGAGGAACCGCTTTGAGGAAGGCTGCGGAGGAGGCGACAGCCCTAGTGGAGTGCGACTTGAGAGGCATAGGGAGTGGGTGTTTCCTCAAGGCATAACAGAGCTTGATGGTGGACACTACCCAGCAGGCAAAAACTCTGTGAAGAAATCGGAGAACCCTTGAACTTTGAACTGTAAGAAACAAAGAACTTCGAGGTTCCGAGAGCCTCCCTTTCCCGGGATGGGTTTGCCCTCCGCCTTTGGGAGACATCGGCCATTTCTGCCTGCAGAAAAGACAGTGGGAGCCGAAATGGGGCCCTCTTGGACGTCCCCCCGCCTGTTCAGGGATTTGGTCCAAAAAAATTGCAAACAGAAGCTGGCGTTGGATCCCACACGGGTGTTCCCTAGGCTGAGCGCAAAACATGGGGGCAACATTTTTGATAGCAAAAAAAAAAGGGGGTGGGTCCTTTGTGCCTGCAGAAAAATAACTTCCTGATACAATGAGTTGCCTTTTTGCACTGCATGCTGCAGGATTAGTTCAGAGCATAAGATTGTATTTTAAGTGTGCCTCTGAGCATGTGCAAAGCCGTTCTGACTGCTTTGTCACTTCAGCGACGGTCCTGTGCTCACAGATCTGGGGGAAAGCCCCACTGAACCCCATGGGGTTCACATCTGCGTGAGCGCGTGTTTCTTTAGTTACTTATGGCGTATTTTTGCTCCAACTCTTTCAAACAGGCGACTTCCATCGCATCGAGGAGAAACGCAAGCGGACGCTCAGCACTTTCAAGAATTTTGTGCAAAAGACACCCTTTGCAGGTGAGGATCTGGGAGCAGGGTGGGTGGGGTGACTGTCATGATGACCAGCTGAAGGTGTTTCAGACGAGCCAGAGACCTGGTCAGCCTCCGTTGAAATCTTCTGGGGCAGTGTTTCAGCTGGCCAGCGGTGGAGGACGTTGAGAGTGAGGGTTGCAAAGATCAGAAAAGAAAGACGCTCCTCTGACTGAAATATGGGAAGTTCAGGGACAGATCTTGACCAGAAATGACCTGTAAATAAAGGAACACAAAATACAGACTAGGGCAAGCCAGGACAAGTGGTCAAGAGAATACATCCATCAACTTCTTGAAAAACTCATTAGGGATTATGAAGAATCATGGACAGATTTGCACATCCTGAGCAGCAAAGGAAGGTACGAGATCATAGAATCATAGAGTTGGAAGAGACCTCAAGGGCCATCCAGTCCAACCCCCTGCCATGCAGGAACCCCCATCACAATATTTCCAACAGGGATCCAGCGGATTCCCTTCCCAATGAGTGTGATCACTTGGAATGGGCCGCCTTAGGTCCTTTTAAAGGAGGAAAGTGGGCTAGAAATATTTTAAATAAACAAATAAAGCAACACCAACCTGCTTTAAGGGACAATGCTCACGGCCAAGGGAATTATTAAAAGACTTTTGATTTAATACACACTGAAAAAATATTCAGGAAGCATTAATGTCCATCTTCCCAGAAGTCTGTAGAAAGGGAAGCCATTTTTGTCTGTAAGTATTATACTGTAGATTTTTTTAAAGTTTTTTTTAAAGACAAAAACGTGGTAGCACCTGAAAGACTATGTTTTTTTTTAAAATATGAAAGCTTTCATAGACAGGTCTCTTATGTCTGTCACCACACACATTTCCTGGAGTCTGTCTATCATTTGATATCTTATTCAAGGTAGTGATTTATTTTCATAGAATCGTAGGCAGGAACCCCGTCACAATATTTCCGACAGGTGGCCATCCAGCCTCTGCTTAAAAACCTCCAAAGAAGGAGACTCCACCGCCCTCCTTTGTGGCAGCCTATTCCACTGCCAGACAGCTCTAACCGTCATGAAGTTCTTCCTAATGTTCAAATGGAATCTCTTTGCCTGTAGTTTGAAACCATTGCCCCGTGTCGTAGTCTCTGAAGCCATGGAAAACAAACTTGTTCCCTCTTCAATATGACATCCTTTCAAATCTATGTGTCTCTGTATGTTTCCTTCCTTCTATCCGTCCATCCAAGATGTTTCTGTTAGTAACAAGTGGTGCACATGGTGTGACACCTGTCTCGTCTTCAAGGGTGACTGCCATGAAGAGCAGGCTGTGGTGGTCTCATCAGGAAGCTTACGGTGTGTGATCCATGGCAGCCAAGCTCTCCCTCTCCTGGGAATGTTAGTAGTTTATGAGCTTCTCAAAGCTGACTCCCAAGCTGCCGGGGCCCTCCGGTGACAGAGATGGATCCAGGAATATCTCCGGATGACACAGCTGTCCAACATCTGGACCTGGGAAGCATCCAGCTATAGATCCATGGTCTTCCTGGTGTCATCTTCAGTTTATCCAACTTGTGACAGAATGTGTGTGAGAGAGCAGCCCAGCACCTGTCCAGCCTCACTGGCCTTGATGACAAGATAGATTGATTTTTTACAATTTTATTTATGAAATAATTTCTGTAGACATCATAGCCGGATACTTCGATCTTATGTATTTCGTATACTTCTCTATGGTGTTGAAGCTTGGACCCTCACAGATGCATTATGCAGAAACCTGGAAGCAGCTGAAATGTGGACGTACAGACGAATTCTGAAGATACCTTGGATAACCAGAGTCACTAATGTGGCTGTATTACAGCGCATGGATAAAAAGCTAGAAATTCTCAACACCGCAAAAAAAAAAAAAAACCCTTGGGAAGATGGGCGGGGTATAAATCTAATAATAATAAAATAAATAAGAAAATTACAATATTTCGGTCACATAATGCGCAATAACAAATACCATCTGCTGCAGGTTATCCTTTAAGGAAAAATAGATGGGAAGCATGGCCCTGGGGAAGGGGGTGGGGAGTTGAAGAACTTTCCGGCAAAAGAATTAAGACAATGGTTTGCAGTGAGATTACAGCATCTCTCTTCAGAATAGCTTTGGATCAAAGCCAGATTATGCTACTGATTGCCAATGTTCTATGAGGACATGGCACTTGAAGAAAAAGATTTAATTTCTATTGCCCATCTCATGACGAAGTTGCTCAGGACAGTTTACAACAAACATCAACAATAACAAGATAAGCAAAACAAAAGGATAACAATAGCAGATAATCATAATACAGTTCAAAACAGTTAAGGAAAATTAAACTAGTAAACAGAGCAGAGACATCACTTTGCCAACTAAGATCCGGATAGTCAAAGCTACGTTTTTTCCAGTAGTGATGTATGGAAGTGAGAGCTGGACTATAAAGAAGGCTGATCACCGCAGAATCGATGCTTTTGAGCTGTGGTGCTGGAGGAGAGTCTTGAGAGTCCCCTGGACTGCAAGGAGATCAAAGGTATCCATCCTGAAAGAAATCAACCCTGAATGTTCACTGGAAGGACAGATTTTGAAGCTGAGGCTCCAGTACTTTGGCCACCTCATGAGGAGAGAGGAGTCCTTGGAAAAGTCCCTGATGTTGGGAAGGATGGAAGGCAAAAGGAAAAGAGGACGGCAGAGAATGAGATGGTTGGACGGTGTCATCGATGCAACCAGTATGGATTTGACAAAACTCCGGGAGGCAGTGGAAGATAGGAAGGCCTGGCGAGCTCTGGTCCATGGGGTCGTGAAGAGCCGGACACGACTGAACAAACAATAACAAACCAGTAAATACCTAGGTGGGGCCAGGCAGATTTCAAGGGGAAGGTTGTTCCAGAGGTGCAGGGCCGTTGCCGAGAAGGCCTGATCTCTTGTTGTTTTTTCTTCTATGAGCTTCTCTCAGCATTAGTGCCCTTGGGTGCCTATAGAGCTGGGTGTCAGCCAATGGCACCCTACTCCAGAGTGCCTGAGGACCTCCCTCCTCGCCTTCCGGTGGAGGTCATAGAGCCTGCGGAAGAGAAGGGTCGCCCTGGGCTCGATGAAGAGAAATTCCGCTCCCTTCGTTCTTGACCTCTCGACACGTTGGCTGGGTGTTGACCTTTAGAGATGGGCACAAAACGAGCGATTTTTCGTTTTCGTTTTGTTTTTTCGTTTCGTTACGCAACGAAAACAAAACGAATTTTTTAAAAAACAAAACGAAACGACCAAATTTGCCGTGTTTTTCGTTTTCGTTGCAGCAGATGCATTGAACTAAAAAGAATGCTAACGAAACAGCAATTTTTCGTTTCCGTTTTCATTTTTTTCATTTCGTTAACTAACGAAACGAAAACGAATTTTTTTTCAAAAAAGTAACGAAAACGAACCGAAACGGACCGCTAAACGACCAAACGACAAACGAAACACCATTTTTTTGAGTCGTGCCCATCTCTATTGACCTTCAAAGGAGCCGGGAGGTCAAACTGTCCGTACTCAGTGGAAGGGGAAACCTGGACATCTTCTCTTGAACAGGGCGCTGAGGCAGCATCTTCTCTGAGGGCAGGAAAGGACGTTACACCTGGACCCGCGGAGTTGATATTTTGAGGTTACCTATGTCATAATATGTAGAATGGACAAAATGTATGTATTGTATATTTAACAGAGTGAAAAGAGAATTGCAAAATGGAGTCAGTCAAAACTGCAGTGTCATGATGTTAGCCACAAGTGCAAGGAATTAGAAATCACCAGCAGGTTAAGTGATTTAGCACAGGTGGAATAGTTAATGACATCATGGTGTGTCAGAATGTGATTGGTTAAAATCATGTCTGATGAGGTCTAAATGTGTATATAAGAACTGGCTTGTATAATGTTAAATTGGGACTGTTTATGGTGAGAAAACGGTACCCCACGCTCTGTTGATTTGTATATGTGATATTGCTTGGTGTTATGCTGTTGTATATTTGCTGTATATATTCAATATAAGAGTTTTATTCTAAGTCATGTTTCTTTGTCTCTCTGTTTCTGGGTTCTGATAATACTTATAACAATTAACTACACTGAGTCAGCAGTGTGATGCGGCAGCCAGGAAACCAATTTGATTCTTGGTTGTATCAACAGAACCATAGTATCTAGATCAAGGGAAGTGATAGTACCACTCTATTCTGCTCTTGTCAGACCCCACCTGGAGTACTGTGTCCAATTCTGTGCACCTCAATTTAAAAAGGATGTTGACAACCTCGAGCGGGTGCAGAGGAGGGCTACCGGGATGGTTGAGGGTCTGGAGGAAATGTCTTATGAGGAACGGCTTAGGGAACTGGGAATGTTTAGCCTTACAAAAAGAAGGCTGAGAGGGGGATATGATAGCCATGTTTAAATACTTGAAAGGATGTCATATTGAAGACGGGACAGGTTTGTTTTCCATGGCTTCAGAGACGAGGACGTGGGGCAATGGTCTCACACTACAGGAAAAGAGATTCCATTTGAACATCAGGAAGAACTTCATGACAGTTAGAGCTGTTTGGCAGTGGAATATGCTGCCACAAAGGGTGGTGGAGTCTCCTTCCTTGGAGGTTTTTAAGCAGAGGCTGAATGGCCATCTGTCGGAAATATTGTGATGGGGTTCCTGCATGGCAGGGGGTTGGACTAGATGGCCCTTGAGGTCTCTTCCAACTCTATTATTCTATGATTCTATCTACATGCTACTGCCGCTAAGCTCACAAGTTTATTCTCTGCCATACACATGTGTGTGTTGATATTTTCATAATCCCTCAATTATTTGTTGATAACCTAACACTCGGTTGACTTTCTTTCTTCCCTAACAGTTGGGGCCCCGGAATCACGCTCTCCGCGCCGCATTGCTGTCCCAAAGCACGGTTTCCTTCGGCCCAGTTCTGGTGGTAAGAAGTGTGAGATATCATGCCCCCCCCCACTCCCAAGCCAAATGCTTCTATGTAATACCACTTGAGGGGGATAGGGGAAAATGTTTTGATTTTATTCATTCAACAATAGGTTTGGGTGGCATTGACAGTCTTTTTATTTATTTATTTATTTATTTTTTTATTTATTTAAGAGTATTTTTACCCTGCCTTTCCCCTTGGAAAAGGACCCAAGGCGGCTTACAGTAATGAGGGATAATATACAGTCCAGTACCATTAGGACGTGTTCAAGTATTTGAGAACAAGGAATTGAGGGACATCTTACACTTACAGCATGAATAGACAACATTACATTCAAGCTACCAGGTTATAAATAGTTATAAACACAAAGTCTATGTGAACCTATAGATTCATAACCCTCCATGGCCTAGGACCTGACTACCTGACAGAGCGGATCGACCAGCGGTCAACATCGGCCCGTCCAACTAGGTTGTCGCGGGCGCACATGCTGTGCGTGGCCACGTCCAGGGAGGCTCAGGAGAACATCCACCCGTTCCCGAGCCTTCTCTGTGGTTGGCCCCACCATGTGGAACCATCTCCCAGCAGAAGTGCGCCTAGCAGAGTCCCTGCCAGCCTTCCGGAAGGCATTAAAAACTCTCCTTTTCCGGGAGGCGTTTGGTGACTGAAGTCCCCCCCCCCCCCCCCGCCATCTGTAAAGCCACTCTTCATCGTTCAGTTTGGTTATTTGTGTTAATTTGCTTTAAATTGTCTATTCATAGTTGTTATTAGTATTTTTCTATGTTGTAAACCGCCCGGAGTTCCTCCGGGAAGACGGGCGGTATATAAGCCTAATAAATAAATAAATAATAAATAAATAAATATGAAATGCACATGGTAGTCCATCATTCAGGGAAAGCTTGCCTGAAGAGAAAGGTCTTTCTTTGCCTGTTTCCGGAAGGACAACAGAGATGAGGCAGTCCTGGCCTCTAGTGGGAGGGAGTTCCAGAGTCTGGGCGTAGCAGCCGAGAAGGCCCTTGAGGTGCTGTCATTTTTTAGGAGGGAGGGGGTTAAATTTGAAGATCAAGAGTTGAGGACTTTACCCCCCCATGCACCCTAGGCACCCCAATCCCACATCCAAATTTGTGGGGGTGATGGTGGTAGATGTTGAGGAGGTTTAATTGGCCATTCCAGCCCATGGGAGGGGTGGCTGGTCTTCTTTGAGGCTCATAACCCCTCCTCCTCCCCCCAAATAATGGATTAAAAGAGATGGCCATCCCATACAGCAGGCCTGCCCAACAGGTAGACCGTGGGCTACTGGTAGCCCGCGAAGGGTTCAAAAGTAGCCCACTGGCCATCAATAAAAAAAAGTGAGGGGATAAGTTCTCCCTCCCCTCCCATCCCAAGGATCACCACTGCCCCAGCAAAATTCTGGGTCTGCCAGGCCACTGCCTCAGCCAAGCAGGGCAGTTCAAGGGCCATGGTGCATTGAAATCTGTTCCCTCCAGAACAGATTAATTGGTTTTCAATGCATTCCTATGGGAAACCACTGCTGTACTTAGAAAAGTTTTTACTTATGAGCATGTGTTCAGAACAGATAAAATTTGTAAGTAGAGGTTTTAGTGTAGTAGCCCTCAGGCACTTTGGGCCGGAAAAAGTAGACCTTGGTCTGTTCAAAGTTGAACAGCCCTGCCATACAGAATTTTCTGTTTGTATGGATAAAATGATGAAGGAAGAGTTGAGGGAGCCTAGTGATGACTCCTGTTTTAAACTGGTTATTTAAATTTTACTCTGACTGAATAGTCTTTCTCGTGTATTTTTTTCATAGCTTAACTTCAGCGTGAGCTGCACCGAGCCAGATTTTTTTTGGGGGGGGGAAATGAGAGGTGTGCCCATGAATACACTAATTTAAGGGCGCACAAATCATTTGCAGCCCAAACTATCGCGAGGATTGTGGCCAACTCCCCAGGCACAGTATTATAGGTTATTATTGATATTATAGGTTAGTTGTATTGATATCCCATTTTCCCCCCAGTGAGGCAAACTTGAGATATATTGGGCCTTCCTTCACAATTCATTCTTACGATCAATCTGTGAGGCGTGTCCGTCGGACTGAGAAAGCACGTGGCTGGCTTCAAGTCAACCGAGTGAATCTTCGTGGCTCACTGGGACTTGTACCTGGATTTCTCCCTTCCCCACCTAACTAGTTCCCATTCTGGCTTTCAAAAACACACAAACGATGGTCATGCCTTCTGTCTTTTCTGAACAGGCATCCCAGGACTCGGAGCATCGGCCCCACCGGCTGCTCCCAAGCCTCCGATGATCCTTCAGCCTCAAGCCGGCTTCTTTACTGGGCCCGGCCACACCCCTCCGGCTCCGGCTCCGGCTCCAGCTCCGGCTCCGGCGGCTGCCACGCAGGCCCCCTTCAGCACGGTCAACATGGAAGACCTGTCCGGCCTTGGGGTGTCACAGCAGACGCAAGCCCCCGAATCCGAGTCGGAAACCAGCATCGCCGACGCTTTTCTCAACCTCCACTTTGAAGGCGGAGACGCCTCCTCCATGGAGCTCGGGGGGATTCTGGATGATGACGCCCCTTACACCAGCCTGGAAGGGATCAACACCGCTGAGTTCCGCCAGCTCCTGACAGGAGGGGGAGGAGGAGGAGGAGGCGGAGGCGGTGGTGCCCCCGCCGGCCTTCCCGACAACCAGGGCACTCTGCTGACCTACCCAGAATCCATCACCCGCCTGGTCAGCCAACGGAGGGCTGAAGGGGAGCCCGGGGGCAACGGAAATGGCAGTGGGGGGAACAGCACGGCCGCCAGCAGCTTTCTCAACGGCCTTTTGGGTGCTCTCCCCAGCGAGGACAGCTTTTCTTCTATGGTAGACATGGACTTGAACTCACTTCTGAGCCAGCTGAACTCATAGGGAGACGGAAGCGGGGCAGCTTCTCCTCTCGAGACTCGCGGGCTCCGATTCTCGCCTTGGCCAGCTTTTCCTCGCTGTTCTTCTTGGACAGAAGGACCGGATGTCCGAGGAACACGGCGGCGGTGGTGGGGCGGCTTGGTTTTATTTTGGAGAGTAGGAGAGGACCGGTCCCGTCTCAAGGCCTCCGTGGAGAAGCGGCCTGAATAAAGGGAGCCGTGAGAAGCATCTTGGAGCAGAATCGCTGTTCTTGCCTTATCGAAGGCCAAGGCAGTCTTGGTTCCTCAATGGAGGCGTACTGCAAAAATAACACGGCATTTGGGGGTGGGGGTGGGGGGTTGGATGGGGACAGTATTCGTTTCTCTGATCTTGCCTTCTGAAAGCCACCACCCGCCCTGTCCATTTCCCCACTGAATGCCTTCTTTTGTTGCCTCGCTCTAGAATTAGGTGCAGAAGATGTAATCCAGCGAGAAGGGGCTCTTTAAGGGTTTAAACTTTTAAGCGAGTTCCTTAGCTTTGCCAAACAAACGGAAAGTAGCCGTTTCCCCTGGGAGTGCCTTAAAATTTGTCTTCTTTTTCTTTTTAATGGGCAAAAACACACCAACCGTCAAATGGTTGGCAGCATTCTCGCCCTGGATAGGCCTGCCTTGAGAAGGGTGCACATCGTTGGCCTGCAGGGTGGAGGTGATGGGGCTTTTGAGTCCAGTGGCTGGAACTGTGCCCTGATTAGGGGAAGACCCTGTTCCCATCCTGCGGACTTAAGCATCCTACCTGAGTTTGAAAGGACTGGTGGATTTGGGCTGGTGGGAGATGGGTTTCTCCTTTTTGGGGTCTCTCGCCTTGCTGGCAAGAGCCAGGGATGTTGGAATGTGCACATTTTTTGCTTCCGTACTTATCAGGGTGAGGGGGTTTTTCAGCTGTCCTATTCTGTTGGCCCAAGTCACAAAAGAAGGCAGCAACTTAGAATTCTTAGAAGCAAATCCTGGGCGGTCACACTTACTAAAAAGCCCCTTTGGGAGCGAGGGGGAACACAAGAAACGGGTTTCCTACAGGCCTCCATTTCAGCCCTGGAGCCTGTCTGGTTTCCCCCTTTTTAAGTCCCCTGATGCCTGGTTCCCTTTGTTCTCTCTGTAGGCAAGTGATGGGGGAAGGGGGCCTTTCTCCAGAAACAAACCGGATGGAGTGGAAGCCATAAACCAGTGGTGGCGAGCCTTCAGCACTCCAAACGATGTGGACCACAACTCCCAGAATTCCAAGCCTGTATTGTCAATGACAGGACTGTAGGAATGGTGGCCCAAAACATCTGGAGTGCCGAAGGTTCGCCACCACTGCCATAAACTATTATCCTCAAAAAGCCGGCGAAGTGACCCCACCCAAGGGAAGTAGGGACCTTGCAACCAGTGGGGCGTCGAAGTTTCTACAAAGCCCCTGATCTGACCGTCTTTAGATAGATCGGTGTGGGCGAGTGCAGGTCTCCTCTCGTCTGTCCTGTTCGAATGTCTCCCGTGCCTTCCTTTCTTTTTTTATACTATTTGCTGCATTTCAAAAAAGGAGTAATTGTGTGAAGATACGTTAACCACTTAAGTGCTGTTACTATTACAACTTTGATCTCTGTTCCACTTTTGGGGGGTATTGGAATTTACCCCTCAAGGCCTCAACTTCCTTATAGCAGGTGCCTAATAAACGGAAGCTACCGCTTGCTCAAACGGTCTCCTCTCCGCCGTGTTCGGACGCCTTTGGTTCCTGAAGGACGCTTGTCGGGAAGCGGGAGAGGACGCTCTTTTCATCACGGGGACGTGCGGGCAGGCGTCTCTTGTTTCCGGGCCGTTCCCATTCTGCCCCCAGAGGGAGTACTGGCAACGATGTTTTAAGAGCGGGATCCCTCGAGGCGGAAGGCTCCGTGCCAGCAGCGTCTCGGTACTTGTGGTGAGAGTCTTGTTGGCGCACAGCGGTGTGAAACAAAAACAGGAGCAGCCTCCTAAAAAGTCAGCCCGAACTTCTTAGAACATTATGATCCTGGGCTCTCAAAGAGAAGTACTGGGTCCAGTTCTGTGCGCCTCGATTTGAAAAGGATGCTGACAACCTCGAACGGGTGCAGAGGAGGGCGACCAGGATGGTTGAGGGTCTGGAGGAAATGTCTTATGAGGAACAGCTTAGGGAACTGGCAATGTTTAGCCTTTCAAAAAGAAGGCTGGGGGGGATATGATAGCTTTGTTTAAATATTTGAAAGGATGTCATATTGAAGAGGGAACAGGTTTGTTTTCCATGGCTTCAGAGACTAGGACTCGGGCCAATGGTTTCAAACTACAGGAAAAGAGATTCCATTTGAACATTAGGAAGAACTTCCTGACAGTTAGAGCTGTTCGGCAGTGGAATATGCTGCCACAAAGGAGGGTGGTGGAGTCTCCTTCTTTGGAGGTTTTTAAGCAGAGGCTGGATGGCCATCGGTCGGAAATATTGTGATGGGGGTTCCTGCATGGCAGGGGGTTGGACTAGATGGCCCTTGAGGTCTCTTCCAACTCTTATGATTTTATGATTCCCACAGTGGACTCAGATAGGACCACGAGGAACCACAGTTGCCCGCCTGTATCCTGTCTGTATATAACAAAGGTGGTGGTCTGGTCTTTTGCCAGTTAGGTCACCTGCCTGGCATGAACACCACGTCTTGACCGCGTGTACCAGCTGCTGCTTCCATTTAGCTCGGGAGAAGGGAGACAGATGGGTTTCAGCAGGACATGCCATGAGGTGTCCCACGGTGGCAATCAACTTGTTCCTTAAATCATACTTCCCGGCTCAGCAGCTCTCAGTTGTCTCGGCTGTTAATTCTAGAACCCTTTATTTCCAAGCTCCCCCCCCCCATCATTCCCCTCTCCCTTCTCCATATGCGTATCCCGTGTTATTAAAACATGATGCCTGTGGTTCTGGATTTTTTTAAAAAAAAAACACAGAATACACAATATTCTGAAGGTGACTTCCAGGCCATCTAGTCCTGTATTGTTCACCCTTTCCTCCTCCTGCCTGAAATTCCCCGTTAATCTGGTTGTGGTCTCCCATCCAGAAACCAACCAGCCCCAATTGTGCTTAGCTTCCAAAATCCAAGGGAATCCGGTCTAGAATGGCAGATCTTGGAACTGTTACTGCTACGGTGCGTTCTCTTGCATTGCATTCCCTTCTTTCCAAATGTTCTAAGCATTGGATTTCAGAGCTCGTTGAAAGTGTTCCTTTTAAAAACATGGGTGTTAATTTCTTTCTTGTTTCCAACCTTTAATTGATCTCCATGTCCTCTTTATGGAGAGAGAATCCGAAGAAGTGTACCGTCCATTCCTCCCTCTCCCCAAGAGGACCATGGGATGGACGTCCTGGTTCAGGGGGTCGGACAGATGAGAGCAGACCCAAAGGATAGTGATTGCTGTTGGGATAACTCAAACATATGTTGTGCCATAAAGGAGGGGGCCAGTGGTAGAGGGTTTCCTCTTGATGGAAGAAACAGGAGGAAGGGTGCAAAGAGAGTTGGAGGAAAGAGGGTGGGGGATAATGAAAGAGGGAGAAAAGGTGAAAACTGTGGTTGGTGGAGAAGAGGGACCAGGGATGAATACTTACGCTGAGGAATAGAAGGTGTACATGTTCAGGAAACCCAAAAGTCCCTGGGACCCCATCAGAAGGTCATGGCAAGGGGAATTTGACAGAGGTGGTGGCACAGTAGTAGTCCAGTTCGGTCCAAGACCAACACACAGTGTCCTGAACCTCAGATGTCCACTGGACCGGGAAAGGCTTCAGATGCTCCCATATCCCCAGGAGGACTGAGTTGGGGGACGCTGCCGTAAACTCACCCGTATTTGGAAGATCCTTATGGACAGTTTATACCTACTGAACATGTAGTTCATTGTTGAAGATGGTTTGAATAAAGATTACCGTTTCTGCATGCCGTCTCTGCTCCTTGAGGGGTTTACCGGGGAGGCATCACCATCAGCAAAAAACCCGAACCCACCCACAGGCTCATTGTGTTTTCACCCATCATGGTATGATTTTCAAAGTATTGGTTTAAAATCAGTGACATCCCCTACACTCCCAAAGTGGATATTTTAAACCTATGGCTGAAAACAGAACTCTTAAGTTGGTGAGAAAACAACCTTCAAGCTTCAGCCTAAGCTTGGGAGTCCCCACCGTCTTCATCAGAAGCGCTAACCCATTATTAAATCACTCCATGTTGTCTTCTGTGCAATGCTGCCAGAAGCCACTTTGCCTTATGTGCCCTTGAGTCAGAAGGGAGTGGCAGAAACCATAATATTTCAAAGTTAAGTTGGATGTGTAAGGAGCAAGCATAGCAGATTGTCACCTCTCCACCAGCGAAATTTCCTGGCCAAGTGAGACTTTTAAACCCCTCTGAAGTGAGTCCTGGTGGGTCACTCTTTATCTGCTATGCCACACTGCATACCCACAACAGAAGCCACTGTGAGAGGCAAAATAATTGGGTCTAGACAAAAACTTATCACTACTCTTTTTTTTTTTTACAACTGCTTGAGGTCACAGCGACCAGTTTCCTAACCGGTTCGCTGCTCTCCTGTGAAAAATCACACAAAACAAACGGCCTGCAGTCTCTTGGGCCTAGTTTCGTTTCAGAAATGCGCTTCAACGTTTGAAAAATGCTTCTAGAATATGAAGCAAAACGAGTCATTGTGAGTCAAACGGGGAAAGTAAGCTCGGGTGATTTGCCTGGCCCTTCCACTGTGGACATCTACCGAATATGACTAACTCTTCTGCAAAATAAAATGGGGACACTTAGAGAGTAATAACTGGATTGCCTCTTCCTAGTTTAAGGACAGACTATTTAATTTGTAATATTGTATATGAGATACAAGGGATAGTATTGATTAGAAGGAAGTGCTTAGTGGGTAACCTGCTACAAAAACAGAACGCCCAAGACCTTTTACTAGGGATGGGCACGGACCTCCGTTTCAGAGGTTGGTGCTGGTTCGTACACAGGGCAACACTGGTCCCCCCAACTCCTCCACTGAATCCCCCACTCACCAGCTGGTGGGCGCTGCTCTGTCCCTCCTTGGCTGTTTGGCCAGTCCCTGGCAAGAACATGGGTTTCCCTGCCCCGCCTCCTGAACCGATCGCCCATTCAGACAAGGAAACAGGACGGGCAAACCTGCGCTCCTGCCAGGGATTGGTCGAACCGTCAAGGAGGGGACCATGAGCCAATGCCGAGTGGGTCATTGTTGGCCACAGAGGCAAGGGAAAGGAAGGCCCAGCACCTATCCTGCCGTGCGTACAAATCGGCACGAACCTCTGGACGGAGGTTGTGTGCCCATTTCCATATTTCACCATTGTTTATGCTGGCTAGGATGTTGTCGTGCGATGCCAATCTCTATATAAACGCTCTGTTCTACCAGGACATGTTTCCACAGTTGGAATTTCTCTGTCACTCTCTTTTGAAGATAGCACTCAGGCTGGCTTACCCTTAGTGAGAACAGCTGACATCCACGAGCATGGAACCACAGCAAAGCATTAAAGTAGCAAGTAGAAAACAGAGATGGGTATTTCGTTTTGGAAGGGGTCCGGTTGCATGGGGCAAAACCCCCAACCAGGAAGCAACCTCTGACGCGTCATCTTTCCTTCTCCCTGGCACTGGCCAATGAGCAGCTGTGCAAGGACATGCATCATCCCGCCTCCCTTGGCCAGCGCCAGGAAGAAGGAATGATGACGCGTCGGAGGCTGCTTCCTGGTTGGAGTTCCGCCCCCCAACGGAAAGCGAGCCAGCGGTTGATTTCGTCCCAGAGGGTGGGTCCCAGTTCTGAGCAGCAGCTGTGCTGCCGTGTTTCATTTCAAAACCGGACCCCTTTTGAACCGAAACACCCATGTCTAGTAAAAAACGAGGTCAAACGAAGAAATGGGCCCCGGTATGTCCAAACTTCGGCCCTCCAGATGTTTTTGACCACAACTCCCACAGTACTTTTGCCATTGGCAATCTAAGCTTAGAATTCTGGGAGTTGTGGTGCTAAACATTCCTGACCGATCTTCTCTCGTTTTTCAGCTCACTTCCTCTCCTTCCTACTTGGATCTTGACAACAAGCTGGAAAGATAGATCAGGTCAAGGGAAGGGTGCTGGTCCCACAACATCCAGGGAGTACCACTGCTGAGAACTTGGTCCTCCCCCTCCCTTAAAACTGCAACATAACTGTGTTGAGCGATAAAGTATTGTCTACTGAACAGAAAACCACAACGCTGTGCCACCTAGTAACATGACCAAACAATTTTCTGCAGTTGTCAGTATCTTAGTCTTTACCCGTTCTACCTAACCTCCGCTGCTGGTCATCCTCTCAGTTCAAGAACACCTCAGTCACTGATGGCTACTCCTAAATTCCTTGTGTTGTCCACCATTACACATGATCAAATAGAACAGAGAATACGTAACTTTAAAACAGTGCGCATTCTGGAAGTCCGTTCTACATTTTTGTTGCGCATCACATTCTCCATCCTAAAAAGCTTCTCCAGATGGTACCTATTCTGACTTGATCATGAGGCTCTGATGATAACTATTCCTTCGAATGCATTCTAAGGTGCGTGCACTCATCCACACTTCTGAATTAGGCTCTCTGAGGCAGCTTTCTTTTTACAGGATGCCACGGAACACACACAGAACCAGCGTGGTGGAGCGTGTTAAGCAGCTGCAGTTGCAACAAGAAACCATAATGCTGGTTTCAACTCAGTTCAGGCTAGGATGCTGTAGATGCAAGGCATGCATTTAGCTGTTTCAGAACTGCTGGGGAAGTTTTGGAGAAAGACACTGTCATGTCCCTGTTGTCGCTGGTCAAAAGGGGTGCTCAGCCTCAGCCACTGTGCTGACCACGGCAGAGACTTCCCTGCTTGCCGGATGGCGCCTCTCCCTCCGCAGGCTTGTTGGCACAGGCAGCTCCTGAATGGGTGCATTTTGTGTGTGTGTGTGTGTGTGTGTGTTGTCCTCAGTTCACCGCCAACGTTCTCTACAAAGCAGGCTTAGATGAACAGGGGATTCTCAACACTAAGGACCGCACACACGCGCGCACACACCTTCCAAGCCTGTGGAAGCCTTGCTTGGCCACCTCTTGGGCTTCCCAGACCTCTGCACGTCCATTCCCCAGATCACATGTCACATGGGAGCCTGGAACCCACAGTCCAGGGCTTGCTTGTTTCCTTCCCCACAAAGAGGGTGGCAAAAGCCGTTCACCGATGGACACCTTTGCTTCCAACATCCTGAAAACAGGAAGCCGATGAAACAAGATGTACAGAGCTTTTGGTCTAGTGATTTATTTGCGGACCAGAACGCAGAGAGAGCCCGTCCAGCAGCATTTATGTTTTTAACAAGATGTGGCTCTGTGTCAAAAGACTTTCCACATGGGGAACTCACGTTCCCAGCTAGTTTTTTGTTTTCACTACAGAAGTCATGACGGAAGAACAAAAATGAACATTATCTGCTGTCAAAGGGTTGCTGATGCCCGAGAAGATGCTCCGTGGGGGGGGGGGTCCTAGGTGCAGAGTACAGAGTTTTTCCTTTTTGTGGACGTGGTTCTGCCTCCTGTCCTACAAGCCATACTGTCTGGCTCTTCTCCTATAAGGCATGGGAGGGGATCAAACTCCCGACCCCTCTCTCGGGGGCACCAGCTCATCGAGTTATCCAGCCAGTTGTTAAACGACCGATTTTGAGTCTACAGTTCCAGTGCTGGAGTGCATGAAAGTAACTTAGTTTTGAGACTTGGGAAAGGAAAGCATTTTAGCTATGACATTAACTGCTTGGTTTTGGAGCTGTAATCAACCAAAACTTTTTTAAGGGAACTGGCCAGCCTATGCCATTAACCCTATATCACACACACAAACTAAGGACTGTGGCTGCCTCGGCTGCAGCACTCAAAATGTGGGCACAGGAAAAATGCATAGGCCAAAGGACGAAGTGGTAGCAATCGGTCTTCCAAGGTGTGGGGCGCGTTGCACCCCTCACAAAAGATGAGGCACAGCTGCATTCAGGCGGCGTCGGCCGGGGCACAACGAGACAAGTTGGCATCTCGCACAACCCTTGCGAAGCCTGGTTAAAAGTCTAGCCATCCCAAAGGATGTGTTTTTCTGTACCACGGTGGCCACTTAAGCAGCCACGGCGAGGCTGTGGCAGCAAATAACTTATTATCCAAGCAAGTCCGGGAGAAAGGAATCCCTGGGCCCACCAGCATCGTGCCACACACACAAGCAACCGAAGAAAATAGGGCAAGAGAAGTGGCCCTTTTAAGAAGCTCTCTGAAATGAGGATGGGTTAGCGAACGAAAATGCAAAAGGTGGTCCAAGAAGCACGGGGAAGAAAAGGCCTTTTCCGCAGCGAGACAGAAATCATCCAGATAGTCTTTTCCATGATATCTTGGGGTTCGCAAGGGTCCCCGCTTTGCCGGTGCCGAGGAGGGACCCTTTGGCCTCCAACAGACACGGCAGGGAGCAAGCATTCCAGGCGGGGACTTGGGAGCAGCAGCAGCAGGAAGTGCCACATTGCCCGGGGAGCCCGCTAGGTCACCTCGGAGTTGGTCACTTTGTTGATTATACGGGAGCGACGGGGGATGCATTCTAAGTCAAACTTGCTTTCGTAGATGGTCGGGCAGAGATGCCATCGGTTGTCCCTGTAGATGCCCAGGTACGTGTAAACGTCGGGCTTGTAGGACAGGAGGCATTTGACGCCGGTGGAGCGGATGACGGCGTCCGCCGCCAGCACCTGCTCCTCGTTGGTGAAGTCCTCTGTGTACACGCAGATGACCTGCTTGCGGTCCGTGTCGGGGCAGCAGGGACTGACCTTGGCCACGCCAATGCGGCCGTCCAGCACCGCCCGGGCCACCCCGCTCCAGGCGTGGTCCACCTTGAAGCCCCCGTCCAAGTGCATCAGCCACTTCCCCGTCAGTACGCGCCGGTTGAGGGCCAGCTCCTTCACCGTGTCAAAGGTGACGTGGCGCCCGCTCGCCTGCAGCCGCTCCCAATCCTCCTGCAGCCCCGTCACGTCACCCCCGTCGGGACAGAAACCGGGCCCGTACACGGCGATCCAGCCCACCGGCTCGGCGTTGCGCTCCGGGTCACCGAACCGAGAAATGCGCGATGGCTGGTAGGTCTGCAGCCACTCTTCAAATTCAGCCCGGGGGGTCTTGCGGGCATCAAAGACCACCCAGGGGTCCATGTCCGCCGCCATGGACTCCGCAGCCAAGTGCTCGGCGGCAAAGGCTGACTCTGACTCCTTCATGGTTTCTTCGTCCTGATTCGACATGGTCGTTCTGAGCACCTACAAACAGAACAGGTCAAAGTGTGGTGTAAGACGCCCGTCGCAGCCAAAGATAGAGAGACTCTCTCCCTCCGGTATTGCTCCAAGTTTACCCTATGATTCAGTCATGTTCTAAACCAGTGGTTCTCAACCATGTGGGTCCCCAGATGTTCCTGGACTGCAACTCCCAGAAACCACTCCCAGCACAACGAGTGGTGGAGGCTTCTGGGAGTTGCAGTCCAGGAAACATCTGGGGACCCACAGTTTGAGAACCACTGTTCTAAACTGATTATTCTTCATGCTAAGGCACAAAGAAGGGAAATCTGCACAGTCCCATTTTACAGACGGTAAAGCAGACCGAGCCACCTCAGCCCCCGCATGCCATCAACAAACACGGAGGGTCTCAACATATGGTGGGACGCAAACTCCCCAAACCCTAGCCACAAACAGTGCTGAAAACATTTATTAACTGTGGCCGTATTTCATGATCCCACCAACGAGCGTGGAATTGGCGACTCTCCTCTTTCCCACTTGATCGTGAAAATACACCTGCCAAGCTGTGAGACACTAGATGAGTCAAAACATTTCCCCCATTTAGAAATCTAGTGCAGAAATGGAAGATAAGAGCCATGGGATGTAGTGGTTAAATGCCTGTCCTGCAGGTAAAACTGTGCTCACGACCTGGGTTCAATCCCCGGTAGCAGGCTCAAGGTTCATTCAGCCTTCCATCCTTCCGAGGTCGGTAAAATGGGTACCCAGCTTGCTGGGGGTGGGGGTGGGCAATGTGTAGCCTGCACTCTGTAATTAAAATTGTAAACCGCCCAGAGACTACTTGTAGTAGTATGGGGCGGTATATAAGCAGAACACTTTGCTTTTGCTTTAATGTGGTATAGTATACATACTATATATGATACGAGTGCTATGCTTGGACTTGGGACATTTGATTCCTAACATCCATTTGGCCACTAATACTTCCCATGTGGCTTCCACAACATATTATAGTCTCTCTCTAGTCATTCCAAATTTAAAGAGAAGGCAGGTTGTAGATTACTTTCTAAAGAGGAACAATAGTATTAAATATGCATAACCAAACTGGTTGTTCAAGTATGTGACTCAATCCACACGCAGGATTTTGTTTTCAAAACACATCTGGCCTTTAGAAATGTATGTACGGCCATTTCAGCAACAATGAGTAGTCAAGTGAGGAGCAGGTTTAGGCACTTGCTGTTAAACAAAGCCTACCATTCTAAGAGACTTTACTATTCACTCAGCAAGCAGGTACAGCTTCATTGCAATTCCTCTCATCCGGAAGTGAGCCACGACAGCCAAGTGTTGTGGTTCTAACTAGAAGTGTATGTAATGACAGCCAGCTCAGAAAGGGGGCAATCGGACTAGAAACAGAGGGCACTCCAGATAACACTACAAATCTCATGAAACCCCACATTCAGGGAATGGCGAGTTGTCTGTGAGGATTCTGAGCCATCCAGGTGAGGTGCAGCGATCTGGAAGTTGAGTCATGGCAACGGGACTTCTTGTCAGATCGAAACATTTCGCTACTCATCCAAGCCGCCTCATTGGTCTAAGGAAAGTTAATGGCGAGTCATCCATTTTATAGTTCACCCTGATTTCACATCACCCTGGTATGAACAGGCTCGTTAGGTGGACAGTGGCCTGAATAGCCAGTTCTAACTCTGTGATGGTATAAGCCAGGGGTCCTCAAAGTTTTCAAACAGCGGGCCGGTCCTACCACCATCTAAAAGTCAAAAGCAGAAAACAGACCTGGGGGGCCGCATCCGGCCCGAAGACCCCTGGTATAAGCCCACAGCTACCCAGCTGACATAAGAAGGGCCCTGCTAGGCTCATCTTGTCCCATTTCCTGGATCTCACGCTGCCCCCACTAGATGCCTCTGGAAGCACATGAGACAACTAGACCTCTCTCTTCTGATACCCCTCTCTTCTGATTTTAATCTGTTCAGATGAAAGTCAAACTATACCAGGTTGTGGTGGTAATATAGCTACCCATAATTACTTGACTTTAGGTGACGAGCTGGGTACTAATGAAATCTAAATGCTGACAATTCTATAGCATTTTGCTAAATGAAAAAATGATTGATACATTGGTAAAAGATACTATGATAAGATGGGCAGAAAATTTTGGCTATCCTATTCATCTAAACAAATGGGACTCCTTGTGGAATATGGTTAAACTTTTTAAATCTATAGCCTTCAAGGAAAACTGTTATAAGATGTTTTATAGATGGCATTTCTCCCCCCACTGTCTATCCAAGATGTATAATTACTCACCCAAATGCTGGAAATGTAAACATGACAGTGGTACCTTCTATCATATGTGGTGGACATGTAAAGAGGCAAAGGCATACTGGATAATGGTAAAATTATTTTTAGAAAGATATTTGAAGATTAAGTTAGAGCTTAGACCAGAATTTTTTCTATTAAATATAGTAGATATTAATATCTCATATGATCAGAAATATGTACTTCATCATGTAATAGTTGCAGCAAGGATATTGTATGCAAAATTTTGGAAACAACCAGAAGTGCCAACAGAGAGAAACCTCCACGAAAAGATAAGAGAATGTATTGAAATCGACAAGCTCTCTGGTTTTTTAAAGGGAGACTACGAAGAGATTTCCAAAAAAAGATGGCAAGAAGTAACAAACTTATTAGTATTGTGATACTATTTGGTGATTTGTAAATATGTTAAATTGTTATTTTAGGCTTGATATACTCAATGGAATTTTTATAATGTATTCCCCCTTCCTTCCCCTCTTCTTCTCCCCAAAAACCCAATAAAATTACTTAAATGAAAAAAAAAAAAGAAATCTAAATGCTGATAAGGCATCTTTTATCCCACTGAGTCCAGCCCCTGTTCAAGGCAGGAATCCACATCAAGGTACTGTAGATCAGAGAGGGGGTGGTACAATTTTCTCTTGAATGCCTCTTGAGCGCTCATCACCTCCCAAGGTCCTGTCTTCCATTGATGTACTGCTCTAACAGTTAAGGGGATTTTGCTGATATTCAGGCTAAAATCTGGCTTCCTGGAGCATTCACCCATTATTATGCATCCAGAACTCAGGAATGATTGAGAACAGATCCTGCCCCCTTCTCTGTATGAGTAACTTTCATCCTGGGGTATCCTCCATTTAAAGTGTGAAAGCTGACGGGGGAGGGGAGAGAGAGAATGCTTCATTTGGAATGCGGTGCTGGAGGAGAGCTTTGTAGATACCCTGGACAACTATTACGTAGATGGATGTAGTGCTATCCCTGGAAGCTCAGCTCTTGCGACTGCTGGTTTTAACCTACAAAGCGCTAAGTATGGCCTGGGTCCTAACTACCTCAAAGATAAACTCTCACAGTATGAACTGTCTCGGGTGTTCAGGTCATCAAGAAAAGCCTTTCTCTCCATCCCATCACGCTCACAGGTGCATCTCAGAAGAACACATGAAAGGGCCTTCTCTGTTGCTGCGCACATACTCTGGAACTCCTTTCCACTAGAGTCCAGGACTGCCCCATCTCTGATGTCTTTCCGGAAACAGGCAAATACCTTCCTCTTCAAGCAAGCTTTCTCTAAATGATGGACTACCTATTATGTGACTTTTGGATGGATTACCATGCATGAACATCTGTTTTCCATGTTAGTTTCCAACCCTCGTAATGGACTTTTCTTTTTACCTGCTCTTTGTAGCTTTAATGTTACCTTTGAATGTTCTAAGATGCCTCTTCTAATTCCCTGTTCCTAACTTGAATATGCCTTAAATGTTTGGGGCTGTATATTGTCCCTCATTATTGTAAGCTGCCTGGGATCCTTTTCCAAGGAGAAAGGTGGGGTAAAAATATTCATAAATAAATACATAAATAAATATTTGGGGAACACCATGAGAAGGTCAAGGAGCATCTGTAGAAGGCCGTCGAGCCAGGAACGGCAGCAGGAAAAGAGGAAGACCCCAATGCAAGATGGACTGACTCCCTAAAAAGAGCCCACAGGGTTGAGTTTACAGCCGACCAAGGCAGCTGGAGACAGGATCTTTTGGAGGTCCTAGTCTGCAATGTCCTAAAATGTCACCCTGGGGGTAAACATTGAGGCAGTTTATCTCCAGGATGTGTGGGGTCTGTATAGATCAGTGGTTCTCAACCTGTGCGGGTCCCCAGATGTTCCTGGACTGCAACTCCCAGAAGTCTTCACCACTTGCTGAGCTGGAAGGGATTTCTGGGAGTTGCAGTCCAGGAACACCTGGGGACCCCACTGGTTGAGAACCACTGGGGTCCCCAGTTATAGATCTTCATCGCCCTCTTTTTAGCTCCTGCGGTGTAAATTCCACAATAGACGGCAAGTTAGTAGCAATAATTCTCTCTCTCTCCCCCCCCCCCGCAGTTCTAACCCTAATTCGCAACCACAACACTATTAATGTTTGTCTATTAATGCTTCAAGATGTCCCTCAATTCCTTCTTCTCAAATACTTGAATATGCCTTGAATTGAATTGTATTGAATACTTGAATTGTACTGGGCTGTATATGATCCCTCATTCCTGTAAGCCGCCTTGGGTGTTTTTTTTCCAAGGAGAAAGGCGGGGTAAAATAGACTCTAAAATAAAATAAAAATAAACACAACGCCTACCTTGCAAGGCTGGCAGAGGTCGTCCAGTGGCTCCCTGGGGGCACCTGGAACACACACACACACACCCGCCGGGGAGATTTGCATATGCAAATGACCGCCAGCTCCCTCCTCCTCCTCTCCGCAGGCGGGGCAGGGGAGCCTAATGGGGAGAGCAGACACCCCACCCCCTCTCTCTCCTCCTCCACCCTCCCTTCCGCCCGTTACCTTACCAACCGCCCAGGACAAGGGCGTGGCGCGGAAATGACGTGGCAGCCGCTCGGGCGGAAAGGAATCGCGACCGGAAGTGGGACCGTTTGAGACCGCCCACGCCTCGCCTCCTGCGTAACGGTCGGGGAGGGAGGGAGGGACATTTTTCCCCGCAGCTTCCGGTGAGGAGCGGAAGGCCGCCATTTTGAGCACGGGCGTCCTCTCCGCGGGGCGCTCTAGGGCTTGGAAACTCGGTGGTCCTCCCCACCCATTCACCCCGTGTTTGCCTCGGGAGCGAAGCGGAACACAGGCGCCGTTTGAAAAACTGGAAACGCCTTGGTTTAAAAGGGGAAGGGTGGCGCTCTAGGCTGAGACTTCTATCGTCTTTTTTTTTTAAGTTCTGGGAAGCTCTGGTTGATGGCCATGTCCCGCCTTGAGCGCCCAATGGCGGGCTAACAGGTCTCTGTTACCTTGTAAATCCCACCCCCTCTTTCATACGGCTTAAGAACAGGAATACTTTTT
>CM074754.1:4895374-5022874 GCA_037367245.1 Phrynocephalus guinanensis
CACACACACACACACACACACACACACACACACACACACTTCCCCTCCACACACACACACCCTCCCACAGTGGAGCACACGGGGGCGGGGGGAGAATCCCATCCCACACACACACACACACACAGAGACAGAGAGAGACACCCACCCAGAGAGAGAGACACACACACACACACACACACACACACACACACACACACGCACAGAGAAGGCATCCCAAAGGCAAAAGGTTTTGCACAGAGGTCTGGGAGGTGTTTTTTTTTCCTTGGTGATGGGGGACTACAACTCCCAGTCGCCACCTGGGGGCATTCTGGGAGTTGGAGTCCAAGGACAAATATTTTGGGGAAGCTGGCGGGGTAGGGGGGGGAGAGGAAAGAACATATTGTATATTGTCATAATGTGGAACCGGTTATTATTTTTCTCTGTATTTTTGTTGTATGCTATTCCTTGTTAACCACCCCTGAGTTCCCATCTGGGCAAATCTAGCTGTAAATAAATAAATAAATAAATAAATAAATAAATAAATAAATAAATAAATGACCTGGAAAAGGCAGAAGGAATAATACAAGACAGCTTGCCTTCCTCTTTCCCTACTGAAATAAGGCTTCTGTAGGCACCCCAAGTCATTAGGATGGGTAGGCCTGCCCCTCTGGTCCGGAACATCGGGGGGGGGGGCACTCCAATCGAAAGCTCCCCCCCCTCCACCAGTGAATGCAAATAAATGACACCATGCACGGATGTGTGTCTCCCCGTTAATCTCCTTTTTATTGGGGGTGCGATCCGTGCCCTCACATCAGAGCAGAAGGGCTGGGAGACAGTGTTCAGAATGGTCTTGTTAGGGTCTGTCCTGGATTAGGGTTAGGATTAGGAGGGCTAGTGTCATACCGTACTAATGGGAATGTGGTCAGCCACCCAGTGTCGACAATGGGCCAGATGGGCAGGATATAAATGCAATCAATAAATACATAAATGTTATAGGGATGGACTCCGAATCAGGGGAACTCCCTGGGGGCCAGGTGGTAGTGTTAAAATTCTCCTTGGAATTGGCCTGTCGTGACTTAGAAGTGGCCAGAGGGCAGTTAACCGGTCCCTTTGGCAACGAGCAGGGCTGTTGGGTTACAACTCCCAGGCTGTTGGGTCGCAGATGGGATTTGTAGTCTGGCAGCCCTCCAGGTTTGGAGTATGGATCTGGCATTCAGTAGGGTGCCTGGAAATGTTTGCATTTATTTCAACAGATGGACAGGTGCCGACGGCGGGGAAGTCTCGGCCACTGCCATGCCGTGTGTGTGTGTGTGTGGGGGGTACCGCTTAGGATCTGGCAATGCCTCTTGTCGCTGATGATGATTCAGATAAATTATTTATTGAAAGCATTCCAGGCCATCTCCTTGACTCCCCCCCCCCATGCACAATGTGGGTGTTGGAAGCCTGTAAACTAAGAACTCCACGTACATCTCTGTAGAGATATCCCAAAAACCTTTCTTTACAACCTCACGCTTTTCCCCTGCTGGTCACGAAGCTGACTCTTCCCCTGCTCCGTCACCAAAAAGTTCAGATCCGGTTAGTTTTGACCATGAAATGAGATGGGTGGCCTTTTTCATTTCGGTGGCTTTCACATTTCCCTTACACCGAACCTCATTTTATGGTCTGTTCACCCTGTTTTCCGAAACCCACCGAGGCCTGTTTGGATTTCATGATCCGGAAATAATCCAACAGCATCCCAAATTACAATAATCCACAGCTGATTGTTACATTCCCTCTGCTATTTATGATATTTTTTAAAACCATACTGTATTGCGGTTGCTGGATTGGGCAGGCTATTTCATTAAACAAATACAGATTAGTGAGGATCTGCCAGCCGGACCAGTCATGAGGGCTGGAGATTCTAGAAAGTGCGAGACAAAGAGATTTCATTCAATGTCCCTCTTGTCTGTTTGTTCCTAATTCATATTTGCTGTTCTCTCTTTTTCCTTTAGTTCCTAGATAAACCATCATGCCATGTTGTTACCAATTCTCTGCCTTTTTTGCATTGAGGAGGTCTGTGAGGTTTCCTCTCTCTCTCTCTCTCTCTCTCTCTCTCTCTCTCTCTCTCTCTCTCTCTCTCTCTCTCTCTGTGTGTGTGTGTGTGTGTGTGTGTGTGTGTGTGTGTGAGAGACAGACTCCTCAATGCAAGAAAGGCACCGAATTGTAACAACATGGCATGAGAGAGAGAGAGAGACTCTGGACATCTCAGTGGTTTACTTATCTGGTGGAGACTAGGGTCACTCTAAGTCAGAATTCACTTGATGACACATTATTATTATACCCTTTGTGTGTGTGTGTGTGTCTCTCTCTGTGTGTGTGTGTGTGTGTGTGTACAGTAGGACCCCAGTATCTGCTGGGGATTGGTTCCAGGTCTTCCCGTGGATAACAAAAACCGTGGATAAGAGAGAACACCAAAACCCCAGACCCAAAACTACTGATTTCTGACAGTAGCTTGCTTTATGGCTGCTGTTTTGCATCAGTAGCTTGCATTATGGCTGCTGTTTTACGACAGTAGCTTGCTTTACAGCTCCTGTTTGTGAAAGTAGCTTGCTTTGCGGCTGCTGAATTATTTATTTCACTTTTTCCTTTGCCAACCATGGATAACTGAATCGGTGGTTAATGAATCAGTGGATACCGGTGTCCTACTGTCTATGTGTATTTGGTTTGTTTTGACTGCTGAATTTTGTTGCCATTTTTCTACTTCCAGTTTGATACTTCCAACGGTTACTCTTCTACACTGCTTTGTTTTGTTATACTTCTTTTGTTTCACTCGGGGAAGTTTTGTGGGGCTGGTAGCGGCTCGTAGGGAAGGATAACTTCCCAGGGGCCAACCTGAAACATTTGGGAGCTCTCGGCGGATTCTCATCCCGAAATAAAACTAACTAACTGTTAGAGCAGCGTGACAATGGAACCAGTTGGATTAGAAGGTGGCATGCGCTCCAGCGCCGGCTGACGATCCAGTTTCAGGCACAAATCAAAGTGCCAATTCTAGCCCATAACACTCACAATGGCTGGAGTCCAGGGACCACATCTCCTTTATTTATTTATTTATTTATTTATTTATTTATTTATTTATTTATGAATTTATATACCGCCCGTCTTCTGGGGGAACTCCGGGCGTTTGACAACATTAAAAAGCAAGCAGTGGCTAACAACAATGCAACACAAATAATAATGATACTACGAAAACGAAAGGTAAAATATATGAAATAAAATAGCTATACTAATACGAAGGCAAAGCAAAATAGAAGAGATATCTGGCAAGATGGCGGGGGGGGGGGAAACCCGCTATTCAAGGTCGCCAAAGGCCTCACGAAAAAGCCAGGTCTTCAAGGCTTTTTTAAAAGGCTGGCAGGGACTGTGCAAAGCGCAACTCACTCGGGAGATGGTTCCAAAAGAAACCCGCCTGTCCGGGTATTAAGATCATCGGTGGGGTGGGGTGGGCTTTTTCCCAGTCCCACCACCTTCACAGGTGCGTTTGGTAGATACACAAGGGAAGGCCTTCTCTGCTACTGGAGGCCCAACAGATTCCATCTTTGCTGTCACTCTGAAAGCAGGCAAAGACCTGTCTCTTGAGGCAGGCTTGATCATGATCAGCGAGGGCCAATTTCAGTTGGGTTGCATGCCCAACCACCCCCATCTGCATGGATCCCCCCCCCCACTTCCATCTACATCTCATCTTCACCACCACCTCTTGGAGCGAGTGAGCGAGATAATGAGAATTGAGAATGAGAGAGAGAGAGAGAGAGAGATGGAGCTGCCAAAGTTCCTCCCACTGAGTTTAACACCTCCAGGGGTCCAGATCATGTCCGATCCTAGCCACTACACTACGCTGCCTCTTGTTAAAAGTGAACAAGATGGTCAGCTCTGGTTAGGGTTGTGATAGTTACACATGACAAGCCAAACTGTTAGTTAGAGTCACTTGATTGCTTTTGTGTGGCTTAGCAGATGAAAGAGCGAATGTTCTTTCAATTAGCTGTTGTGAGTTTTTTCGGGCTGCTTGGTCGTGATCTTTCAATTCTCCAGTTCTCTCCCCCCCCCTTTGAAGGCCCGAATTAAGAAAATCATGCAGACGGACGAGGAAATCGGAAAGGTGGCAGCAGCCGTGCCTGTGATCATCTGTATCCTTTGATATGTGATTGATTTCCATACCACCCACCTATCAACGAAGGCCACTCTGGAGCGGTTTACAAAAAGAAAGAAAGAAAGAATAAAGCAAATATGTTGGGGTTGGGTCATAAGTAATATACAGTGCCGTTATTAAGAGGATATGACTTGAAGTCTAATATGGGTCTCGAACTCTTGCAGCCAAATTCGTAGGAATGTGTTTCTTCAGCAACTGATAAAAAAGCTCCTTGTTCGGAGAAGATCTGGTCTGGTCCCACAGGAGTTAGAAAGTCTTCCTTCTGCCTTTTGGAACCCCCTCTCAAACCAAATTCCTTGGAACGGGTATTTTTATTTATTTATTTTGGGACCCCTCTCAAACCAAATTCCTTGGTACGGGTATAGCCCTCCAATTGGCTGGCGGCACCCCCGCAGGGCGCGACCCACAGGCCGAAAAGTTAAAATCATGGAATTCTGTCCTTCCAGATTAAAACGGGGTTTTCCTGCTGGAAATAAGAAACAGTAGCCAGAATCTGACGGGTCATTCACAGGGGCCGAAAGGAAACCACACAAATGGCAGCATCAAGTTGCCCCCAGTCGGCCCACCCACGACTGTGCCCCTTGGTGCCCCCAGAATGCCGTCGGGGCTGGAATAATGAGGGGTAATTTGCTGCCTCGGTTTTGCTCAGGCGTGCATGAATCGCCCGTAGAGAGGGTGGGGTGGGGGGAGACGGACGCTGGGAGATTGATTTTTCCAACGTGGCTTAGGGAGAAGAGCCCGCATGGGTGGCTTCGGGCAAGTTGCACAGCCGCAAGGTAGCCCTGGAAGAAGGAGGAAGGAGATTTCCCAGAAAACTTTTTTTTGGGGGGGGGGGATCCTTGCTGTCTGTCAGGTGCCTTAACGTCCCTTCCCAAAAGCCCGTGCTCTGGAGCTCTTTCTAGAATCGCTGCTGAAGAATGCCTGCCACGTGACACAGTCTAGAAACGCTAAGACCATGACCACGTCGCACTTGTGAGTACCCGCTGGCCCGGTCCTGTTTTAACGGGGGGGGGACGTGGCCAGCTCACACATGGAGCCTCTGGGGAGTAAGATGGTGCCCTTTTCTCTCCCTGGTATCCAGGGCTGTGGAGTCGGTAGATAAATGTTCCGACTCCGACTCCTAAGGGCGTTTATACACGACCCCTAAGCTCCGCTGCAAATGGCTGCAAGCTCCGGACCTTAAAAATGTTTCCCCACCAGCTCCGGAGTTTGCAGACAATTAAGTGCGACCCCGCCCACTTTAGCGCGACCCAGCGCACTTTTCTTGTACCTTCTCTTTGGAGGTGAAAAAATTTTGATGCGGTGCAACGATAGTGAGTGCGGGGCTCTCCTCGCTTCTGTTTGCTGCTTTTTGGCTCCCGCCCCTTTAAGAACTACTTTTACAGAGACGTGGGGGTTGGACTTGATGGCCTTACAGAGACAAGAGGCAGAACGGAGGTGAGCGGCATGCTTTTCTTTCTCTTTTTCTCCCTCCCTCACGCAGCCAGCAACCAGGAAGTGCGGAGGGGGGTGGGGACAGAGGAAGAGCGACGAACCCCTAAGATCTCTGGTCCAAATTTAAGTGGCCAGCGGATCTTAGGGGTCGTGTGTAAAAAGGCCCTAAGTTTTTCTGTACTTCCAACTCCGACTCCGACTCCCCGACTCCGACTCCTCTGTATTAATATGTGAATGTATTTTATACAAGTGTCTCTAGTCCTGCAAAAAAACATATTTACTTAATCCCTTATCAGTGAGAGGCTAGGTTACCCATGGGCACTGCATAACAGCAGAACACAACACTATGGAAAGTATAAGTATTGCCGCTCCTAATTGTGCGTTGCGTGCCATATAGTGAAGCACATGAAAAGCATGCTTCTTCACGGTCACTTAATGTGTTCGTTTTGTGGTTACGTGAGGCACTGCATGCATTGGTCTTTATTCTTACAGTAGAGAAGTCATTAATTATAACTTTTTGTGAATTGGGACATTTAAACTTGCTTTTTTAAATGGGAGTTGAGTCATGGCTACTGGACTTCTTTTTTTGAGAGAGACAGAAACGTTTCGCTGTTCATCCAAACAGTTGTTTGACGACTCCGACTCCGACTCCAGGTACCCAAAATTTCCTCCGACCCCGACTCCTTGACTCCACAGCCCTGCTGGTATCTTGGCCCCTCGGCATTTTGGAGCCAGGAAGGATGGGTGGCCAGACACCTCACAAGTCTGATCTCTGCGTCTTTTAAATGATGTCGAAGGGGCTTCTTGCATGCCTGCGTTTATTTGTGGGCAGGGGCGGGTTGTCTCAAAGTGTGCCCCCCCCGCCAGGCTTGGCATTTCTAGCCGCATGCCCTACTCAATGGGAGGGGGGGTGTCTGTGCCCAGCATCCAGGAGGAGATGTTCTCAATGTACGTGATGGGCCAGAGGGAAACTTGCGCCCCCCCCCCCCGACTGAAGTAGGAGCACAGGGATCTTCCTCGTGATACTAGACTACCGCTCTCAGGGCCCATCCCTGCTGGCAAGGGTGGCGCGGGGGGGGGGAGGGCAATAGCAGGGCCTCCCACATCTGGATCCCAGATGTTGGCTATCTTGAGGTACAAGAACTGAGCTTCCCAGGCTGGGCCAGGCTGTTCTGGAAGATTCTGGAAAAATCTCGTGTTGGCGAGAGAGGCATCCGTGCTGGCGAGAGAGGCATCCGTGGTGGCGGAGGAGGGCTGTCGCTCGTGGGGGAGCTCCTGCTTTGCATGGAGAAACACACAAACACCACCACCACTCCGCACGCGTGCAGGATGAATCTCGTGCATTTGCCAGGGAGGGCGGGAGGGGATCTGGCCCTGAAACGGCAGAGCCCCGTGGTTTGAGTTGCAGCGACGCTGCTCCAGGTGTGGACGCCCAGCCCTCTTGGTCTGCAAAACGAGGCGAGCTGGAAGCTTTGCCTCGCCTGCTTTGAACACCTCCCCCCCTTCCCCTCTGATCTGGGTTTGCAGGAAACAATGCATCGAGCTGGAGCAACAGTTTGACTTCCTGAAGGACCTGGTGGCTTCTGTCCCGGATATGCAAGGAGAAGCAGAGGACAACCACATGGAAGGGGAGAAGCTTTGCAGGAGGTAGGGAAGACCTCAGGTCTTAGGTGGTGATGGATTGTCTCACCCCATATGAGCCGTCTCGGGTTTTTAAAGATCTTCTGGGGAGGACCCTCTTGTGGTTCCACCACCTTCCCAAGCTCGACTGGTGAGAACACGGGAGAGAGCCTTCCTGGTGGTTGCTTCCAGATTTTGAACTACACTGCCCTGAGAAAACAGGCTGGTTCCTCCTCCTTGTCCCTCTCTTAGCAGGTAAAGACCAACCCCTTGAGTCAGGCTTTTAAGCAGCATGTTGTTCTCAGAAATGCTGGGTTTTAACCTGCGGCTTTAAAATGTTTTTTTTCGATTGTTTTTAAACTTGGCATTTTAATCTTGTTTTTAAAATATATTTATGTAGGGTTTTTAAAATCTGTTTCATCTCTGGCCTTGGGTCCCCTGTGGGGATAAAGGCAGCCTAGAGCTAAATAAGTAAATAAATAAATAATCTACTCACCGGGAGCCTTGTGCTGGAGTGGATAAGCTGCAGTCCTGCGGTCAGGGCTCTGCTCGTGATCTGAGTTCGACCCGGGGGCTCAAGGAGCCCGTTTGAGGTGGACTCCACTTTCAGTTCTCCCGGGGGCTGATAAAACGTGCACCCAGCATGCTGGGGAGCAGAGGAAGCCATGCCTAGCCTGCATAATTAAATTGTTAATTGCCCAGAGAGAGTTGATGGGGCTGTATAGGAGCAGCACACCATGACCAGGACAGACAGACAGACAGACAGACAGACAGACAGACAGAAAGACAGAAAAAAGCAAAGTGTGCTGCTTATATACTGACTCCCCCTAGCACTTAAAGCACTCTTTGGGCAGTGGACAATTACTGTATATACTCGAGTATAAGCCTAGTTTTTCAGCCCTAATTTTGGGCTGAAAAAAGGGGTCCTCGGCTTATATGCGGGTCAATACTTTTAGCCACTGGCGCAAGTTTGGGTCAGTGGCTAAAAGTCCTTTTAAACATTGTGCGCCACTTCTCCTGACCCCCCCATGTTTAAAATGACTTTTTAGAAGGTCATTTTAAAACAATGTTTAAAATGACTTTTAGCCACCAACTCAAGCCCTTGCCTCGGTGGCTAAAAGTCATTTTAAACATCACACACACACCCAGCTCACAAAGGAGGAGTTGCCAGGCCCTGCTGCATTTCCCACCCTAGGCTTATACTTGAGTCAATAAATTTTCCCAGTTTTGGGGGTTTAAATTAGGGGCCCCGGCTTATACTCGGGTCGACTTATACTCGAGTCGACTTATACTTGAGTATATGCGGGTATGAAGGCTGCACATTACCCACCCCAGCAAGCTCTGGGTATTCAATTTACCAACCTCGGAAGGACAGAGCGTTGAGTGAACCTCGAGCTGGCTACCTGGGGCGGAACATGGATCGTGAACAGAGTTTTGACTACAGCATTGCAGTTTAACCGCAGTGCCACGAGGCTCCAAAATGATCTCCGCCAAAGATTAAGGACCACCCGTCTAAACTACACCGAGACAGATGGCCTGAACGTCTGAGGCCCTTCACCTGTTTTCCTTGACATTTATTCTTTTTTTTTCTTAAAAAAAACTATGCCAGGAACAGTTTTCTCTGTAAGGCAAGAAAACTCTGGCTGGAGTGGGCCTGGAGAGATCCAGGTTGGCCCGGAAGCTTCCTAACCTCGTTTAAAAACAGAGTTCCCACTTTCTAGCGGTTTCTGAGACAAGAAAAGTTCATCCCATTCACCACCTCCTTTCCCCTCCCCCTCCCCCAGTGAGTGGGGCTCAGGGGTCTCTCACCACCCTGGAAACAGGGCCGCCATGTACCCTGTGGGTTTTCAACCCCACGGCCTTGCGGTTGTCAGTTCTGCCCTGGCGAATTTGCTCCTATTTACTTGTCTCTGCTTCTTCTCTCCGGTCCAGAGGCCGGAAGCCGGGCAGCGGGCGCAAGAACGGGGGCACGGCCGTCAAAGGAAGGGACGCAAAGCAATCCGGCACAGACTCGGAACAAGAGGTGTGTTGGCAGCGAGACTTGGCTGTGCTTTGTTCGGGAGAGGGGGGGCAGAGGGCAGACATAGCGCTGTATGGAGTGGTAGAAGTTATTCTGGAAGCATCTTGGCTCCTTCACTGCCCACCTTTCAGGGAATCATGTGTCAGGGTCCATGATTAATGCCAGGCAGCATTAAAAACAAGGAAACCACACAGAGAAGCAACACTTAGCAGGATCACAAGACGGCTGCCTGGTAATTGATTTCCCCCTTGGTGCAGGACGATTCCGAAGAGAGCGAGAGCAACGGAGAAGAGGAGATGTCCCAGGCAGCTCCCCCGGTGCGACCCACCACACATCTTTCTACGTAAGGATATTTTAAACATTAATTTCCTTTAATTCCCCCAAGGTTTCGAGTTGGGAGGCAACCTGCATTCATCTGGACAGTATCCCTGATTAGCTAGCAAACCTTGGAGTGGTAGGACTGGAAATTACAACAGTATCTCTTAAGAAATGCTTTTTAAGGCAAAAAACGCTTGTAGGAAGAAAAAAATTCCCAGGAATAGGCATGCTTTGCATAAAAAAAAAAAATGCCATGTGGGATGTTTTGCAAGACAAAAAACCATTCTGCAGGAAGGGGGGGGCGACGACAGTTATTTTTGTCTTTATTCTAGCCTCCGGAAGGGATTGATCCATTTTTATTGCATTCCTATGGGAAAACTGTGTTACGTAAGACAAAATTCTCTTAAAATGAATTGACCTGTAGAATGAATTAAATTTGTTTTAAGAGGAACTCCTGTCATTGGTTAGCATCCGGTGTCAGAAACCGAAAAACCAATAAGTGGAGGTATAAACGGGGGAAATGTTTTGCACATTGGTTTAAATCTTGTTTAGTCTAGTAAATCACTGGGGGGGGGGTTATGCGTGTTAAGGCAAAAGGGGTTGGGTGAGTCCACGCGTTTAAGTTCCCTTGATTTCAAATGGGTCTTCTACGTCATTGTATTTAAGTCACCGCTCGAGTGGGCCTATTTGAATCAAAGGAGTTTCCTAAACAGAATGCAGAGGCATTGTTGCAGAAAGAGTATCTGGAGGAGCTGTTTCAGACCACTGCAACCAATGGACCACTTTGTCAGAGTCACACAGCTGGAAACCACTGGTGTTCAGTCTCCCATTAATAATGTCTGCAAAAAGCTGTTGGCTGCTTTGGTTCCTTCTAAGGAGAAAGGCATTTTACTTTAAAAAAATGTTTGGATTTCAATCAGGTTTTCTAGATCAGGGAAGATTAAGTATGCTACAAACATGTCCCTGACTTGCTTTAGGTTTAAATGCGCGCGCACAATTTTACACAGCCTGGGAGGATTATATTTAGAGCAGGCATGTCCAAACTTCGGCCCTCCTGATGTTTCGGACCACAACCCCCAGAATTCCAAGTCTGTATTTCCAATGGCAAAGGACGGTGGGAGTTGTGGTCCAAAACATCTGGAGGGCTGAAGTTTGGACATGCCTGATTTAGAGGGTATATTGTACCTTGTTGCTGCCTCTAGGGCACACGGTGTCTTTCTTTTGGGGACATATTTTGGGGGTGGGCCCATGTTTATTACTATGGACATATACAGAGAATCCTGGTGTGTCTTCCAGGTCTGATATCTGGAAGTTGAGTCACAGCAGCTGGACTTCTTTTCTTGACGTGACTCCACTTCCAGATAAACTTTCACCTGGACAACTGAGAAGGTTCACAGACGTGTTCCACGGTCTGATAATTCATGCCTTCCCATCTGCATTGTAAGTGAGCTTAGAGGGCTTACATTGGGGGGAAATTGGCATTGGCTGGTCGCTTGTTGGCGGGCAGAGCGCTGAACATTATTACATTTGAAAGAGAATTTGTAGTGGCAGCACCCTCCCTGGTCATTAATTTCCACTGCAGCTGCGTTTGTACAAAGTAACCATGTACTTCCTCGTAATTTAATTCCGCTTCTTTGAGTCGCTGGTGTGGCAACAAGCTCCTGGCCTCAGAAACAATAGCAGCTTGCATGGAATGTTAACTTTTAAAAAGTAATTAGGTGCCATTGCTGTGCCGAAGTCTCAAAAGCAGTTAGCTGCCACGGTTCTCACAGATTTATTCGGTCAGCACTTTTTATTTCCTCATAATCTAAAAAAAAAAAAAACCTCAAGTGAATTCATTTTAGTAGGTTTAGAAATTTGGATTCCTGCCTTGAGCAGGGGGTCGAACTCTGAGGTCGAAAACGACCGAGGCCACGTTTCCACTTTGTGAAAGTACAGTAACTCCCTGCCCATTGCAGGGATTAGGGACCGACTCGACCCGTGATGACTGAAAATCTGCGATATGCGGATGCACATTGGGTGGCGCCTGGGGGGGCGGGGGGCGATCAGATCCCCCGCTACCTCTCACTCGGAACTGCTCCAAGAATTCTCCGAGCAGCCCGGGCAAGCGGTGTTGGGGGATCTGATCCACCACCGAGCTGGAGCCCAGGGCTTGGGGAAGGGAGAAAAAGGATTAAAAAGCCCAGGTTTTTAAACCTCCTCCCCCTTCCCCACACCCCAGCTCATTTCCCGCCTTCCCCACACTCCAGCTCATTGGCGCTGGGGTGGGGAAATAAAGGTTTTTCTCCCCCACCCCAGCGCTAATCAGCTGGAGCCTGGGCAGGTACTGCAGTCCCACGATATAGTGGGACTGCAGTACATGAACCGCAAAATGGCAGAGGGGGTTACTGTAATTGTGAAGGTAAGGTAAGGTTTATTATTACGGCATCAAGCCAGATATAAGATAAAATAAAATGGAGCAGAGTAAAATAAAGTACAAAACACAAGAAGTGAAGTTCTCGCTTGCTGCATCGCGGCATCCAAGTTATGCCTCAGTTACTGCAACATGGAACCAATTACTAGTTAACTAATTATTGATTACGGTTTGTAATCAGTTCTGTCCAGGCCTCCACAGTCACTCCACCTCAGCTTGCTCCCCATCTCCTGATCTCTTTCTCTCTCTCTGTTTTTCTCTCCAGTGCGCCAGCGCCATATTTACACTTTACCTCCCCGCCGGTGTCCGCAATACCCGTGCCCATCTCTGCCCCCCCGGGAGCCATGCCCGCCGCCGTCCCCCCTCCGGCACCCCTCGCCCCCGCCCGGGAGGCTGACGAAGAGGAAGATTACGACTCGTAACCCTTGGTTCTGTTTTAGCTGCTGACACTTTGCGGGGGGTGGGGGGGTCAGGGAGGGGGCGGGAGGGGGAGAGCAGGGTTTGGACGGGTCTGTTCTTAAATTTATTAAAAAACACAAAACTCTGGTGGGTGCTTTCTTCTCTGTGTGTATTTCTTCCGCGTCCCCCCCCCAATATTTTGTCACTTCCTCAGATGGGGGAAGAGCCAGCGTCCATTTGACCTGCTTCTCTCTCTCTCTCTCTCTCTCACACACACACACACACACACACACACACACACACTCAAACACACATCGGATCTTCACAACCTGGCCTGAAGCCCTCGGTCATGGTTTTTTCTTGAACAGAAACAATTAGCGAAGGTGAGTTTGAGAAGCAGATTGTCTTTTTAAAAAACAACAAACAAAAACGAGAGTTGTTTTCATTTTAACAAGAGCGCAAGGAAAAGGATTCTACCCCCAGCCCACCTCCAAATTCCGACAATGGATACGAAGAGCGACAACGGAGGAAGTGCCGGTATGGACGCACCCCAGCCACAGAAAGCAACGGAGAAGGGCCGGTTTCTAACCTGGACCCCCCACCTCCACCCCCCCAGGTATCCTATGGAAAGGGATGGAGAAGGCAGAGATCAGAATTGCTCATAGGGAGGGAAGGGAGGACACAGAGACCCATAATGCTGCTGTCCATCCCCGAAGCAAATGTTGCCCTGTTCTCAGTAAAAATTCCTCTGTTGTTTTACCGAGACGGAGCGCAGGGCACTGGTCACCCGCCTGCTGGTACCGGAGGCCAAATCGCATCAACCTCAGACAGCGGGTCTGCCCCTTCGCCCACCCACACTGCGTTCATTTCTCGCTGCGTCCGCTAGACAGCCCACTTTTCCTGGCTGGGTGGTGGTGGTGGTGGGTGCGGGGGAGGGATTTGGGTTCTTTGCAGGGCAGAAACCTAGGTCAACATGAGAGCCCCCACACACACCCGCACCCACAGCGACCTTCGTTCTCTGCCCATGCATACCCTTCAGGACGTCAACGGGGGGGGGGGGGGGGACAGACGTAGCGCCACCCATCTGTTCAACAGGTAGAGCTTCATGGGATGCCATGGTTGGCAGCACGTAGGGGTGGTCGGGCGGGCTTTGGCTGGCAGAATGAATTTGCTGGGGCAAATGCAGAGCGATACGGGTGCAGCATCCCTTAAGCCCCAGGAGACTTGAGCATTTTTTTATTTTTATTTTTTTGGCTTCCAGTTTCAATGCCCCATATTGGTGAAACATTGTGTGTGTGTGTGGGGGGGGAGTTAACATTGCTTTTTAGCTGGAAGGATGTGGACCAGAATCCTCCTGGCTGTGAGACTGAAGAATGGTTTTGTTTGGAGGGGGGGGAGGGTCTTTCGAGAGTTTTCAGGGGTGTTGTTTCCCCTCCCATCACCCCCACCCCCACCCATATGCTCTAAACCGTGCTAATTTCCCATGGGAAATGGCAACTTATCTGCAAACTGTTGTTAGTTTTTTTCCGGCAGTTTGGCTGCGTTCTGGAAGTTTTTCTTCCTGACGTTCCGCCAGTCTCTGTGGCCGGCATCTTCAGAGGGCAAGGAGTTCAGGGAACTAGGAGTTTCTCTCTGTGCTCTGGGGTTCCTGCTCTCTGAAGATGCCGGCCACAGAGACTGGGGGGAAAAAAACATCCAGAACATGGCCAAACAGCCTGAAAAACTCACAACAGCTATCGGATCCCAGTCGTGAAAGCCTTCAAGAATACATTATCCGTCAAACTTGGGAAACGCAGAAGATTTCTACGCTCAGGCATCTCTTTTATAGCCCTCTTGCTTGCAGATGGGGTGATGGAGATGGGATGAGATGGAGGCTGTGGGTTGGGGGGGAAGGTGGTCTGGAATCAGCTGCATCGCCTGCCCTTTGTGCCCCTGAGCTGTCTGTGTGTGGTGTTTTGTGCTGACTTGCATCTTTTTTCCATTCGGGGGAAGAGGGGGAAGGAATGATTTCCCTGAACCGAGGTTTGCAGCCTGAAGGTTTTGGTAGCCTTTCGGGATTGACGGCCGCTCAGCTCTTGTCAAACTACGGCACCCATCAAACCAATGGTGAAGAATGATGGGTGTTGTCCTTCCCCCACCCACCCACCTGGTGGGCTAGCAGTTGGCTGTTCCAGTTATAAGAGAGGAGCAGAGCAAACGTGAGGCCACTGCATCCTCATAGGGAAAAGGAGGTTTTAGATGTGGATTTTATGAGTAGCCTTCCGCAAGGAACAAAGCAGAGGTTAAATCCAAAAAAGAAAACAAGACAAAAGACAAAAAAAATGAGACACCTTAAACACTGCTATAATGCAAGCTTTCGTGGATCGCATCCACTTCCTCAGACATCTGGAATAACATAAAACACCGAGTTCACAAGTATCGGCTTCTAGAGTTTGGAGGAGCATTTAGTTATACTATGCTCCCAGATTTTTCTGAGGATTATATTCCAAAATGATTTAACACATTCCCACCAAAGGTGGGAATACCATCCTGGTTCATTGTTACAATGCCAACAATTTGGTTTGATTCCTTTTATCATGTAAGCAAGTTGTGTCGGTGTTCTATACCATTGGAATATAACTTTCCTTTCTAATTCTCTAAATTTCACCAATTTTATTTCTCTAATTCCTTTCATCATTTTCCTTATATCTGGTTTAAAATTAAATTAGAAATTAACGGAAGTTTATTATTTATGGGTATACTGGGTTGTGAAAAATTAAGGGTTGCAGACCAATTTCTATTGAAAGCAATGTTGGTAGCGGTACATGCAGTGATCGCATGGGGATGGAACGATTCTACTAAATGGAATGAGGATAATTGAAATTTATATCTTCTTGAAATAATACAATCAGACATACTGGCCAGATTAAAAAAGGGAAGATTGGGAAATTATGAAAAAGAAAAGTGGTATAGTTACTTTAGATGGATTAAGGAAGAAAAAGTATCCAAAGAAATATGGGAGAAATGTAAAAAACTGAACGATTGGCTTAAGATATGAACAAAGTCAGGAGGTTTAAGAGGAAGCCAGAGATATTGGTGGGGCGTACTAAAGAGCCTGTATGAAACTATGGAAAATAATTTGTTGTTCGGTTCCAGGGGTTGGGGAGGTGTTGGGGAGGGCGGATGCAAAAATAAGTGAATTAACTACAAATCATTGTGTATGTATTACGTATTGTTTTCTCTTAAAATTAATAAAAATTATTAAAAAAAACAACTATGCTCCCAGATTCTTCAAATCAATACTTGTGAACTCTGTGTTATATTTTATTCCAGATAGCTAATGAAGGCTTGCTCCACAAAGGCACACAGTGAAATCGCAATGGTATTTAAGGTGCCTCAAGGCTTTGGTCCGTCCGTCCGTCTGTCCTTCCTTCCTTTCCTTCCTTTTTCTTTTCCTTCCTTCCTTCCTTCCTTCCTTCCTTCCTTCCTTCCTTCCTTCCTTCCTTCCTTAGTTTTAGTTTTTGTTCTCCTCCCCCGCCCCGGGTTGGATTTTGCCTGATACGCCTGCATAGCCAGCTACTTCTTCTAAAACTACAAGTAAGCAGGAGATAAGATGCACGGAAACCCATTCCTGCCCTTTAGCCTTTCAAAAGGTAAAGCGGTTCTTTGCTGATCCCGTACTGTGTCAGATACGCACCCTGCCTCTGAGATAAAGAAAAGAAATTGCATCATAGCCATGAAACAAGAAGAGCCAGGCGAGGAAAGAGAGTGGTCCCCGAAGGCGATCGGAAAAAGCCCCTTATCGTGTCATCACCCCCAGCTTCTCTAGGACCCGGGTCCCTTTCTCCAAATATTCCGACCGTTGGAGCCAAAAGCTGTCCTTGTCCTTCATGATATCGGCGAGAACGGCCCCACCTAAGAAGACCATGTGCTTGCGCCGTGGCGGATCCTCGATGCGAATCTTGAATTTCTGAAGGGAGGGAGACAGGGAAGAACGGCTGGAACGAGATCTCTTAAAAGCAGCTTGAAGGAGATTCCCCCCCCCCCCACCGACTCGGCTCGGAAAGATGAAACCAGATCTGGGTCCTGAGGTCCCCAGCCCCTCCATTTGTGACCTCAGGATCCACCGCAATTCGGGAACGGCGGTCAGTGTCCCCGCCATGCAGCCAAGAGGACGCGTGGCCACCCCTGAACCCCAGAGGGGTCCCCTCTCACCCCGGCTCCCAACTCACCGAGAGCTTTTCCACATCGCCCTTCAGCACGGATTCCAAGTAGAGCTGCTTAATCTCGCGCTCCAGGCGGGAAGGCAGGCCGGGGTACATGGTAGAGCCCCCCGAAAGGACAATGTGTTTGTAAAACTCGGCCCTGCGATGAGAAAGCAGGGGAAGGAAGGGAAGGAATTATTCTCTCTCTCTCTCTCTCTCTCTCTCTCTCTCTTTATTTATTTATTTATTATTGCATTTATATCCCGCCCATCTCTCTCTCTCTCTCTCTCTCTCTCTCTCTCTCTCTCTCTGTCAATTACTTGCTTCTGGGAGTTGAGAGACAAGGGGTTGACACACTTCCGAACCTGCAAGAACGACCGGACTACAATGGAGCACCAACTCCACCCCTCGTAGAAAACAAGTGCAACCGGTAACCCAGTCTTGGATATGTGGGTTTTCTGCATATCTCACACACACACACACACACACACACACACACACACACACACACACACACAAAGAAGAACCAAATGGAGGGAGGCGTGAGGGCATCCATCTCCTCTGCCCCTTTGTTTGAAGAACTGGGGTATGAAATCTAAACCTAAACTGATTCAGCTGCAGCAAAAATAACAAAACCCCACAACCATTGAGTCTTGTTCCTGGCAAAATTCATCTCACCACGGACTCGGCATCGAAGGTTAACCTCCTGGCAAACCCCATCTTGCCACATTTGGACCCGCGGTACTCGCTTTGAAGAGAGGGAGGTTTACCCACAAAAGTAAGCATTCGATAGGATGTGTTTCTCGTTTTTTTCGGTGGCCTGTAAAGGCATCGCCGGTGACCTACGGTTGCATTGGCATTTTGTAACGGCCACACGGCTCCTTACTTTTATCTCGACAGAAATCCGGCTGCAAAAAAATGTGAGCGGTGAAGATGTTTTTGTTCAAGAATATCCCACCGAGTTTGGACACCCCCCTGCTCTTTAGGGTGCAGCATGATCGTCCCCATGAAACTCCGTTCCTAAAAGTCTTAGCTTTCTGTTCTTTCTTTCTTTCTTTCATGGGCACGCCCCCACAAACATTGCGCTGCTTGGCCCCTTGAAGCATTTGGCATTTCTATAAAGCTTGGGAGACACCCTTGTGGGACAAAACACACACACACACACACACAGACACACACACACACACACTTTGTGTGTAGGTAGTGGCTCCCCCCCCTCCCCCACTCACCGGGTGTCGATGTCGGCTGCCTGAATGGTATTGAAGAGGAGTTCCGCTACTCCCATGCCTTCAACGTTGATCAGGTGGGGCTGGAACAAGGCTTCCGGAGCCTCAAAGCGCTCCCCGCCTACTTTGATCACCCGCCCGTCGGGGAGCTGTAGAGGCGACACACACAAACACATACACACAAAAGGCGTCAGAGCCCTAAGATTGCAGGACTCCTTTCTTGTGTCCTATGTTGACGATTCCCCCACCACCCCGTGTCAAACGAGACCGCACCATGTGGAGATCTCATTATAACTTTAAGGTAACCATGTATTGTTAGGAAATTGGGAATTATCTCAAGATAGCCAATGATTTCCATCAGTGGGACCCCTGTATCCACTGATTCATTACCCACTGATTCAGTTAGCCACGGTTGGCAGAGGAAAAAATTAAATAATTCAGCAGCCACAAAGCAAGCTACTGTCACAAACAGGAGCTGTAACGCAAGCTACTGTTGTAACTCAGCAGTTCCCTCTTATCCACGGTTTTCATTATCCACGGGGAGGCCTGAAACCAATCCCCAGAGGATACGGGGGTCCTACTGTATAGCAAAAGTTGGAACACAGCCATTGGCTGAGAAGCATCAAGAGATGCTTACTCCTAGCAAAAGTATGTTCAACATAATTAAAAGGTCTTTAGGTTCCTTCCTGAAATGAAGATTGAGATAAAAATGTCCCATGTCCAGAAAGGTGTTTGTTTGTGCCCAATCAAGAGTTTAAGAGCCTCGTGGCAGAATGGTTAAATTGCAGTACTGTAAAAAGTGTTCTGCTTAGTCAAATCTCTGCTCATGAGCCAATACCAGGCAGCTGGCTCAAGGTTCACTCAGCCTTCCATTCTCCCAAGGTCAGCAAACTGAATGCTCAGTTCGTGGAAGGGGAAGGGCAATGTGTCACTTGCAAAATTCAATTTTAACCTGCCCAGAGAGGGCTTTAAGCACTCAGAACCGGAAAACAGAAGGTGGAATGGGAAATAAAAGGAAGGAAGACCAAAAGAGAATACACACTTTTGACATTGCTTTAAAAATTGTTCTGCTTATATACCGCCCCATACCAACTATAAACTCTGGGCAGTTTATAGTTTTTAATTATAGTATGCAGGCTACACATTGCCCTCCTCCCCCAGCAAGCTGGATACTCATTTTACCGATCTCGGAAGGATGGAAGGCTGAGTCAACCCTGAACCTGCTACCTTTAAAGTGAAATGCAAGCCGCTCGTTATATTTAACATGGCTTGCCATTAACAGGGAGAAGGGAACCGTGTAATGTCTTTAAAACTTTTTTTTGCAGGGATGGGGCAGGCAGGAAAAAAAGATTATTATTATTATTATTATTATTATTATTATTATTATTATTATTATTATTATTATTATTATTATTATTATTATTATTATTATTATTATTATTATTATTATTATTATTATTATGTCCAAGGACTTCTTGAAGACAAAGCCGCATAGAAGTAGCTGCAAGGTGCACACCTGGCTTACAGGTGTGATGCAAGAAGAAAGGAACTTGATGTGAATTATGCCCGGGGGTGGGGGGTGGGTGGGGGAGAGGCACCCAAGGCGCAGCTTTTCAACCACTAAGCCACGTCGGGCGGGCGTTGGGCTTACCGTGTAGGACTCCACCAGCACCGTGGTCTCTTGGGCGAGCTTCTGCTCCTGCTCGATGTTGTAGCCCACGTAGCACAGCTTCTCCTTCATCATCCTCACGGTTTCAAAGTCGGCCGAGTGGTTGAAGGCGTAGCCGCGCAGCAGCAGGAGCTGAGCCAGAACAAGGCGGGGAAGGACGTCAATGCCCCCCCCCACGGACTGTGTTTGCCATCTTCTGAGGGTTAGAATTGACCCAACCCACAAAGGATCCCAGATACCCTGTGTCCCAGAAAGACCCACCTGTCTTATAGGGACAGCCACTGACAGGCAGTGCGGTGCAGTGGTTAAGGTTGGGAGATGGAGGCCTGTCTCCACACCTTGCCCTTCACCGCACCGGGTGGCCCTGAGTCTGCCGTGATCTCTTTTTTCCTCAACCTGGCCCACCTTGCGGGGGGGGGGGAGCCACGTGTGCTTCTGTCAGTTTAGGGGAGGAATGCGGGACATTGGTGTTCGAAACACACAAATGAGCATCCCCGGTAGCCATCTCGGAATCAAAGAGACAAAGGGCCCAAACGGCACTGCCGAGGTAGCTCGTCATTAGAAGCTGGCGTCACGAGAGTGTTGGAGAGAGATGATTCCAACACACCTTCTCGACCGAGCCATCATGCCTGCACACAAAGCCATTGCTTACCTCCCCAGGACTAAGCATGAATCAAAGCAAACTAGTTTTCAAACCGCAGGAGATGTTTATAAGTAAATATAGAAACACAATCATGGATCTAGATTAATTTTGCTTAAGTATAAATAATGTCCTGGGGCGTGGTGGCTCAGCGGACAAAGGCTCCGAAAACTGTCGGCTGCAAAGTCAACAGCTCGGCGGTTCGAATCCCGGGTGCCACGCAGCGAAGCGAGCTCCGCTGTTAACCCCCAGCTCCTGCCAACCTAGCAGCAAGAAAGCAGGTAAATGCAAGTAGATAAATATGTACCACTGTAAAAAATCAGGAAGATAAAACAGTGTTTCCTTGCAGCCCTGCCGGCCATGTGGCCACGGACTTGCACAACACTGGCTCTTTCGGCTTGAATACGGAGATGTGCACCGCCCCTAGAGTTGGACACGACTAGCACGCATGTACGGGGGGAACCTTTACCTTTACCTTATAAATAATGTCCATTTAAACCTTGCCTGGAATGCTGTTGCTGCTTTGTGGATTTCTCTGAAATGGAATCAGCTCTCAACCCTGCTTGTCTTGTTTCTCTTTTTGAAGCACAGCTTCCCACCTCTTGGGAAACTGATTGGACGTCTAGCACTCACCTTGATGAGGTAGCGCGTGATGTCACGCCCAGCGATGTCCAGCCGACGGGTGAGGTGGGGCAACGAGTAGCCCTCGTAGACTGGGCAGATGTGGGTCACCCCATCCCCTGAGTCCACCACGACGCCGGTGAGAAGGCCTGCCAAGGCGACAAGAGTTTGGACACCTCACCTAGGTGCCAGTCGGTACTGGGGGCACAATTCAAAATGTTGGGTCTAACCTACAAAAGCACAAATGGCCTGAGTCCAAACTACCTCAAAGACCGAATCTTGCTGGATATTCAAAGCAAATACAGTGGTACCCTGACTTAAGAGCAATTCGACTTAAGAGCAGAAAACTGATGGCGTTTTAACTGCCGCTTTACAAATTTCAGATATGGTCTGCTTGACTTACAAATATCTTTTTTCATTTTTTTTATTTTTAACTTATTTTTTCAATTTTTTACATAGGTACCCCGACGTAAGAGGAGTTTGACTTAAGAGCAATCATTTGGAACAGATTAAATTCATAAGTTGAGGTACCACTGTAAAATAAAAATAAATGCCCCCCAAGTAGAGGTCTGGAGCTGAAAGAGGATGCTGACTCGGGTAAGAGGGAACATCATTCGCTTTCGGTTTTTATTTTCACAAGCCTTTCGCCAAATTAACAAACAAATTTCTTGTGAGAGAAACTACAGACTGGTGGACAGGGCAAACACGACCCCTTGGGGCAGGCTCTCAAAAAATCAGAAATTAAGTGAGAGAAACCTGCTCTCCGGAAAAATCCAACAGACAGGGCTGGTTGTTTTTTGGCTCCCACCCCTTTAAGAGCATCTGGAATGTTGCCGGCAGGAGCGAAAGGCAGAACGGAGGTGAGCCACGATCTTTTCTTCCTGTTTTTTCTCCCTCCCCTCACACAGCCAGCAGCCAGGAAGTGCGGCGGGGGTGGGAACGTAGGAAGAGCGATGAACCCCTAAGATCTCTGGTCCGAATTTAAGTGGCCAGCGGATCTTAGGGGTCGTGTGAAAAGGCCCTAAAAGGCTCTTCTTCATGAAAATAACAAAAACAACCACAATCCCATCAATGTTTTAATAATAATAATAATAATAATAATAATAATAATAATAATAATAATAATAATAATAATAATAATAATAATCAACTTAAAACTGCAGGAGTCCAGCCCCTGACAAGGAGGGTCAGGAGGGGAGATTAGAACTCCGAAACTCAGGCTCGACGGCCGGAGATCTACACTGCTGAGCTACCCAGCAGTTCTAAAAAGTCATTTTGCAACAGGATACAGTAATTCGTTTCTGGAACAGCTGGATCTTTGGGGCTAAATTGGGGCAAAAAAAAAAAGTTGCTTCAGTTCTAATTATTATTTTTTAATTACCAGAATTGGTATCTCCTGAGAGCAACTTTTTAAAAAAACACCGAACGGGAATTCTCAAGTAACTGATTCTTGAGTGCTCAGCCTATCTTCCGCCCGGACTCACCTTGGGCATAGAGGGTCAGCACCGCCTGGATCGCGATGTAGACCCCTTCAAACTGGTAGGTCTCAAACATCACCTGGGGAAGAGGGGGAGAGAGAGAGAGAGAGAGAGAGAGAGAGAGAGAGAGAGAACATAAGAACTTAAGGGCAGCCTTGCTGGAACAGGCCACAGCCCATCTAGTCCAGCATTCTGTCTCACACAGTGGCTCACCATTTGCTTCAGGGTATTCCCTAGCAGATGTCTTCACTTGCTTACGATTCTCTGCAAATGGCATTGAGAGATATCCTGCCTATCTCTCCAACCCGGAGGTTGTCCTTAGGCATCCATCATGATAGCCATGGATACCCTTGTTCTCCATGAACTTGTCCAGTCCTTTCTTAAAGCTGTCGGAGCTGACAGCTGTCACCACTTCTTCTGGCAGAGAGTTCCATAGATCAGTGATCCTCTGGTTGCAAAAGTACTTCCACTTATTTGTTTGAGCTCTTGCACCCAAAAAGTTTCATGGAGTGCCCCCTAGATCTAGTGTTGTTCGATAGGGACAACACTATCTACTTTCTACTTTCTCCACACCTTGTGCCCCCAAGCTATGGAATGCCCTCCCAAGTGAGATCCGCCTGGCGCCAACACTGATGACATTTCGGTGCCAGGTAAAAACCTTCCTGTTCCAGAAGTTTTTTAATTGATGCAATTTAGATTGTGGGTCTTCTGATGGCAATTTTAGTGTGATGTTTTAGTATAAGGTTTTTATTGTTGTTTTAATTATTTATTGTTGTTTGATGTTTTTAACTGTTTTAATTCCTTGATTGTAAGCCGCCCAGAGACCTTTGGGTAGTGGGCGGCATATAAGTTGTAAAAATAATTAAAATAAATAAATAAATAAACTTCAATCTGGTCACCTCTTCGGCGCCGTCATTCAAGCGTGAAGAGAGATTTTATTGAGAGGGAGATGTAGTGGCCTCCGGTTGATCCAAGATGGAAAGGGATCCCTGACACCCTGAAGTTGGCCACACTGGCTTGTAGTCGCAACAGATCCAGATAGGGGGAAATCTGTGGTAAAAAACCCATAAACTTCTTTATCTCCTGGCCCCACCTATGCCCTTACCTCAATGACCTTTTCCCGGTTCTTAATGGGGTTCATGGGGGGCTCGGTGAGAAGGATCTTGCAGTTCCGCGGGTCGATGTTGAGTTTCTCGGGCCCAAAAGTGTAGTCCCACAAATGCTTCATGTCCTCCCAATTGCGCACAATCCCGTTCTCCATGGGATAGGTCACCTCCAGCATGGAACGCAGCTCACTGGCCTCATCTCCTACCATTAGGTCCTGGTGAAGACGGAATCAAATTCTGTTTTAAATGATACATCGATTCCTTTTTACAGTAGAACCTCTGTATCAGTGGAGGATTAGCTCCAAGCCCCTGTGCGGATACTGAAAACCGTGGATGGTCGCAAACATTAGACATACCATGGTAAAAGGGGGGGGAATCCATATTTTTGCCATGCATTACCAGAAGTGGCCACTAGAGGGAGCCAGAGACCATGCTATGTCTTCTTCAACAACATAGCATGGTCTCTGGTTCACTCTAGTGGCTACTTCTGGTAAATACATCATTAAATACATAATTTTAGTTGTTTTTTCTTTTAATATATTTATTATTTTCAGACCATGGGTAAGGGAAGCCATGGATACTGATCCCGTGGATACAGTGTCCCCACTGTAATAAATGCAGGAGAGGGGGGGGAAATGGTCTCTGTTTGAAGGCCCTGCCCTCCACTTTCTTAAAAGGAATCTACCAAATAAATTGGTTATTTAAGCTGGTTCAGAATTTGACTGGCCGAAAGGCCGCTCACCTTGATCTCAATGTTGCCAACTTTGGCCGTGGAACGGATGATGGGGCGTCCGACCAGCGCTGGAAAGATGTGCTCGGGGAAGTTGGATCCAGCATAGCCGCATTTAACAAACTGGAGAGGAAAGAGGGTGAAAGGGTTTCATTTAATGGAGGAAGAGCAGAATGTCTTTGAAGATTCTCAGTCATCCAGGTGAGTTTATCTGGAAGTTGAGTCATGGCTACTGGACTTCTTTTTTGAGAGATAGAAACGTTTTGCTGTTCATCCAAACAGCTTCATCGGTCTGAATACAGCTAGTGGGCAGAAGGAGGAAAAAAGAGACTCCCACATAAAAGACTTGCCACATGGACTCTTCAATGTCGCTTTCCCCTCTTCAAAAGCAGAGGCTTCAAGTCACAACAAACATGCTTGTAACTCACACTGTGTAAAAGCGGGGGGGGGGGGGGAATGAAAACAAAACTGAGGGCCTTTTCACACGACCCCCTAAGATCTGCTGGCCACTTAAATTTGGACCAGAGATCTTAGGGGTTTGTCGCTGTTCCTGCGTTCCCACCCCCTCCGCACTCCTGGCTGCTGGCTGCGTGAGGGGAGGGAGAAAAAAAGGAAGAAAAGAATGCCGCTCACCTCCGTTCTGCTGTCCCGGCACTGCATTCAGATCTCTTAAAGGGGCGGGGGGCAAAAAAAGAACAAACAGAAGCAAGGAGAGCCAGGCAGTCACTACTGTTATATCCGCATCAGGAATTTTCACCTCCAGAGAGCACGTACCTGAAAAGTGCGCTGGGACGCGCTTAGGTGGGCGTGGTTGCACTTAATTATCTGTAAACTCCGGAGCTGATGGGGAAACAATTTTAAGCTCCGGAGCTGGGAGCCATTTGTGGCGGAGTTTAGGGGTCGTGTACAAAGGGCCTTAGATTGACTTGCAGCTGATGGGGTAAAACTGGTGATGTCCACGTGGGAAACCACTGCTTTGCTTCTGGCGGTTCTGTGCCCCAAGATGTATATGCCTGCAGCCTGTTAGGGAAGAGGCCTGGACGAAGGGCAGTCCAGTCTTTTGTGTGTGTTTTTCGTGTGATCTTTCTTACATAAGCTTTTTGTACAACTAGGTTGAACATGGTCTGCTTGCAGCATTTGTACTGTGGGTTTGTTTGGAACAAACAACCCCTCCATCCAGGCACTAGGGCAGTGGTTCTCAACCGGTGGGTCCCCAGATGTTCCCGGACTGCAACTCCTAGAAATCCCTTCCAGCACAGCGAGTGGTGGAGGCTTCTGGGAGTTGCAGTCCAGGCACATCTGGGGACCAACAGGTTGAGAGCCACTGCTCTAGAGCCTAAGGTCGCTTCCCCCCCCCCCATCTTTCAAGAGGGCCTTCTTTCTCCTCCGTAATGCGCCAGGCTGCAAACCGATCGAGCCATGAGTCAGACCGGAGAAACAAAATAACCAGAGGAAGTGGAGAAACAGGAAATGAAATGGCTGACTTTGACTCACTGCTGGAGCAAAAAAAAACAAGAAAGAAGGAAGTAGCATTGCAACAGGGCCCAGAGCTCACAAAAGCTGCACAGGTCCCTGGGACATGGAACTGATATACAAAAGCATTTTTTCTCTCTCTTACGGCTAGCCTCAGAGCCTCAACCAGTCCATTTGGGCAAATGGTAGCCCCCCCACACACACACCCTATTTGAATCATAGAAAAGATACACTTTTAGACAGAAAAGAAAACGAATTCGGCTGGAAGGTGGGGCACCCCCCCCCAACGCTCCCCAGACAATTTATCTCTAGCTTTTAATGCTCTCTCAATGATGGTTCTTGATAAGCTCAACCTCTGTTGGTCAGGCCAGTTCCTTTGAATCCATGCCCAACTAAATCATCATCATCATCATCTTTATTTATGGTCACCGATCCAGTGAAACTCACTCAAAAAAAAAAATCCCAACCCACACATGCAATTTTTTTTTAAAAAAATGGATAAAACAATTGAAAGATTTCAGGAGAGCTAAAATGGCTTAAATTATAACATTGATTACACAAGATCTTTTTAAAAGGAAAAGAAAATAACATGATTATATTAAGAGCAAATAGTGTTCCGTATTCTTTTGGCAGAGAGAAGGAACTTAGCCATTAATTAGGCGGCCGTCTTGTTTGTGTCACTTTGTACATATTTTTAGGCCGGATGTCTATATCTTTAATGTGTGTGTGGAGTGGTGGGGGTGGTATTGGTTATGTATTTTATTCTTTGTTACATCTATGTTTCTAAATAGATCTTTGTTCATTGCCTTGAGTTACCTCGTGCAAACTGGCAGTATATAAATTCTAAATAAATCACAGTGCCAGTTCAGAGTCCTACCTGGACAGACCGTCATTATAGGCTTGAGTAATTTAATACGTTCATGTCTGTAAAAACTGAACGCGAAGAAGAGATGATTCAGTATTTCAATTTCTTTGTTGCGTACAAGGGCACAAATGGTTTTCCTATGGGACACCAGGGCAGCGCCCATCTAAAATTGCTGATTGGAGGCAGTTAAATCAGGCTCTTGGGAAAATAAGCTGGTATTTTTACTTACTTACTTACTTACTTACTTACTTACTTGCTTGCTTGCTTGCTTGCTTGCTTATTTATTTATTTATTTATTTATTTATTTATTTATTTATTTATTTATTTATTTATTGTGTTTTTATACCACGCCGACTCTGGGCGGTTTACATAGATGCAAATAAGAAAATAAACAACAAAGCATATTAAATAAAACAGTGGAATAGGCAAGCAAAACAAGCAAATAAACACATGATACATAGAAGAAGAAGCAAAATTAGAAAAAAATACAGTGGACCCTTGTATAACAAACAGTTTGTATAACATAAAATCTTTACATCATAAAAAAATTCCAGAGATTGGGGAAATTTGCTTAACATAATTACCTATGGGGCAAATCTGTACAACATAAAAATGGGATTACAGTACTCCATTTTCAATGCATTCCTATGGGAAATTTGTATGAAGGAAAATTTGCTTCACATAATTTCATTTGGAACGAATTAATTCCTTTATACAAGGCACCGCTGTACTAAAAATACAAAAAAAAAATGGGGGGGGGGACAATAAACTGTAGAAGCGGAGACAAAGGGCTCCTTACTCAGGGCAGTGGACTGACTTTTGGCTGCCTTACCTCAAGGCAATCTCCCCTCGCAGCAAGGATGGCTTTGAATGGAATGTGGCTGCCCCTGTTAGAGGGGCGTTGGGAGTTGTCACACCCCCTGCCAGGAACGAAAGGGCTAGGAGAGGATTTCCGGGTCCTAGGCAATGATAGCCAAGCCTGCAGGCATATACAACTTGGGGCACAGAACCGCCAGAAGCAAAGCAGCGGTTTCCCATGTGGACATCACCAGTTTTACCCCATCAGCTGCAAGTCAATCTAAGGCCCTTTGTACACGACCCCTAAACTCCGCCGCAAATGGCTCCCAGCTCCGGAGCTTAAAATTGTTTCCCCACCAGCTCCGGAGTTTACAGATAATTAAGTGCGACCACGCCCACCTAAGCGCGTCCCAGCGCACTTTTCAGGTACCTGCTCTCTGGAGGTGAAAATTCCTGATGCGGATATAACGTAGTGACTGCCCAGCTCTCCTTGCTTCTGTTTGTTCTTTTTTTTGCCCCCCGCCCCTTTAAGAGATCTGAATGCAGTGCCGGGACAGCAGAACGGAGCTGAGCGGCATTCTTTTCTTCCTGTTTTTTCTCCCTCCCCTCACGCAGCCAGCAGCCAGGTTGGGGACACAGGAACAGCGACAAACCCCTAAGATCTCTGGTCTGAATTTAAGTGGCCAGCGGATTTTAGGGGTCGTGTGAAAAGGCCCACAGTCAGTGGTGGCCGGCCTCCAGATGTTTTGGAACCACAGGTCCCACCGCCCTTTGTCATTGGCGATACAGGCTTGGAATTCTGGGAGTTGTGGTCTGAAACATCAGGAGGGCTGAACTTTGCCCACCACTGGTCTAAATCAAGGGTCTGTCAGAGACCCTGGAAGGTTTGGTTTGACGCTCAAGGTTCTGCCTCAGTGGAAGGCAGCATCCTGGGTCCCTCTTTCGATCTGCCTTTATCTTGAGGAGTAGGCTCTTAACCTGACTCGAGAGAAAGGGCCGCGGTGCAAAAGCAGGCAGAATACCTGACATCTCCTGCTCATCCTGGGGAAAAGGCCGTCCCTTGGTACTCTGCAAACTGGCAGAGTCCAACACAAGACGTGGTGGAAGAAGTGAGCAACTTATGTTGCCACTTTTCCATTTAGTTTGGTAAAGGAGTTTGTTGACAGTTCAAAAAGGTTCAAAAGTAGCATAAGGAACAGGGATGGATGTAAACATGTGAGGTGTAGCGATCATTGTCTTTTTGCATTTCTTTTAAAGGATAATTTAAAGGCAGCATTATAACCATCAAGAGTGGGATTTTTCTCCGGTTTTCTGGTGTGCCTTCACCAATCCTAAACTCTGTGACTGAATAGCTCTGAGTCTGTGGTATCTGGTTGAAGAATCAGGGTATGCCTTCTGGAGAAAGGTTGGACTTCATGATCAATAAGCCCCCTTCTGGGCCTTGAGTTGTAAGATGATGAATGATGATGGTGATGATGGCAGCAGGGAAGGAGTGGGGAGCGAGTTAACGCAATGACCTATGACAGCAAAATCAACAACAACAGTGCTGCAACCAAAAAGGCAAATAACGCTAGGGAACAACAAGAATGGATGGTGAAACCGTATTCACTCTCAAAAATAATTTCCCAGGCTTTTCTGCATCCCTGTTTAAATTGTCTCTTTTATTTGGTAGTGTCACCACTAGAAACTTCCCTTAATTTAAAGCGAGGACTGGGGGGGAAAGCTGCAAGTCAGAGGCTGCTGCTCAGTGCAGGCTATGCCGGATTAGAGACACCAACGGCCTAACTTAAAAGAGACAAGTTCCTGTATTCTTAAATGCTGTTCCTTCTTTCTGTCTCTGAGTCAGAGCTGGAAAGCACAAAGGGTCCTTGCATGCTCGCTCTCCCCCCCCCCCCCCCCCCCCCGTTCTGACATACTGGGTGGATTTTATTTTATTTTATTTTATTTTATTTTATTTTATTGCTTTGTTTTGGCTGAATCGTGTTCAGCAAGGAATCTAGCGTGGGTTGGGCAGCAAGAATCCATGGGGGGGAGAGGACATGAGTGGGCGGCTTTCACCCACAAAGCATCACGCCGGGAACGCTGATGACGTTCGCACCAGTATTGGCCCCATGCAACCTCCCTCCCCCAGAGCACCCCTTCTGAGATGCTGCCGCCGCTTGCCCAAGGATACCTGTCAACATGTGAGCACACTTTGTTCCAAAATAATAATAATAATAATAATAATAATATCTTATCACCTTTCATTTAGGAAATACTGACACGCGGCAACCTAGATCCACAATTCCAGGATCCTAAATGTAAAAAAGCCGGGCTCGTAGACTTTTTGGTTACAGTTCCCACGATCCTCTATCACTGACCATACAGGCAGAGGATTCTGGGAGTCGTAGCAATAAAACACCAGGAAGTGCCAAAGGTTTGCCGGGCACTCTGGCTCCTGGACAAGGCCACACTGGTTTGGGGGAATTTGAACTCCGAAGCCAACTGCCTCCACCACTGAGCTATGCAGCCAGCCAACGGGCCTGTGATTACATCCTAGAGCATTGGTGGCGAACCTTTGGCACTCCAGATGTTTTGGACCACAACTCCCAGAATTCCGAGCCTGTATTGCCAATGACAAAAGACTCTGGGAGTTGTGGTCCAAAGCATCTGGAGTGCCGAAGGTTCGCCACCACTGTCCAGAGCTACCATCGGCCAAGTCATTGGTGGATCCAGGCATCGGTTGTGCCCAGAACCGTGTGAAATAGCATTGACAGAAGTGACGGTGTCAGACAGAGGCTGTTTCAACTTGCACAGGAGTCTTTTCCAGGAAGCATGTACTACCTGGGAGGAAAATACTTGCACAAGAAACTGGGTTCATTCCCCTGCAAGGGAAAGGTTGGACCATTCATACCATTCGTTTTAATGCCTGTGATACTAAGCACCAGTGCTCTGATGGTGTGGAAGAGACAGGCTGCAACACTATTACTTCACTTGGCCCTCTTGCTAGGGTACCATGAGGACTAGAATCTTACTTTGGCGTTTGTTTAAGCTTGTGGCCCTGTAGATTAAGGACCCCAGCACAGATTTCAGGGTGCTAAGATCTCCAGCCCCAACTAGGCAGGGCTGGGAAAAGACCACGAGGTGAAACCATGGAGAGGTCCTTCTGAGTTAGATGGACCCAAGCTCTGAGTTGCTCCAAGCCAGGTTCCCATGAATGCAAAGTGGCAGAGAACCCAAGCAAAGAATTTAAAAACGGGCAGTAAGGTGCAGCAATCCTCTGCTCTCCAATGCCCTTAAAACATGCTGCCCAACTGCATCTCACTCCCATGAAATGCTCTGCCAGGTGCCGACTCCGGTATTGTGGTCAAGGCTTGTATGCATTTATCATATACATTGTGGTAATCCCCCAGACCTACGGCCAAGCACAGTGAGAAAAACGCAGTTCCCTGTGATCAAGGCAAATGCACACAGCAGCTGCAGTGAAGGAAGAAGAAGAAGAAGAAGAAGAAGAAGAAGAAGAAGAAGAAGAAGAAGAAGAAGAAGAAGAAGAAGAAGAAGAGGAGGAGGAGGAGGAGGAGGAGGAGGAGGAGGAGGAGGAGGAGGAGGAGGAGGAGGAGGAGGAGGAAATGTCTCCTGGCTCTGAGTTAAACACATCTGGAAGGCCCAAACATCTGGGGAAGTCAACATAGATTCCATTTCTCACTTGACTCACATACTGTACATGGATGAAGAATAAAAAAACAACCAAGGACTATTATGGCATCTTTAAAAGGCTCCCCGGTTTTCTGCAGGAGTGGCTTTCATTTGAAGAAGAGGGATGTGGTTTGTGAAAGCTTATGCCAGAGTGAATGTTTTACTCTTTAAAAGCCATATATCTCTTTCTGTTTTTTGTTTGTTTGTTTGTTTTGCTGCAGCAGGCTACAGCCTAACAGGACTTCCCCTCTGAAAAACAGATGCCGGAGGCTAAAATAAGTGGCCAGTTTGCATTAAATAATCTGGAGTATGTGGTAGACCTGGAAGGACCTGCATACACATCTAATCAACTAGCCACTGTCCAGGAGCCAGGGTTTGCCCAACACCTTTTGCTGCCTGAGGCAGGCCAGCAAATAGCCTTTGCCCAGCCACCTAGTTCTAGGTCGGGAGTCAAGTGTGCCCCTCATGGTTGGACACCTTAAATGCGGTGAGGGATTTAAGCGTGCCATGGAGCTGAGAACAATGCTCTATACCAGGGGTGTCCAAACTTTGGCCCTCCAGATGTGTTGGACCACAACTCCCAGAATACCAAGCCTGTGTTGACAATGAGAAAGGACTGTGGGAGTTGTGGTCCAAAACATTCTGAAGGACTGGGAGAGTAAGAACAGACAAAAGAAAATATTTTTTCACCCAGTGTGTTGTTAGTCTGTGGAACTCCCTGCCACAGGATGTGGTGATGGCATCTGGCCTGGATGCCTTCAAAATGGGATTGGACAGATTCCTGGAGGAAAAGTCCATCACAGGTTACAAGGCATGATGGAGATGTGTCATCTCCAGGCTTAAAACCAGGGTACTTCAAGGGCCAGATGCAGGGGAGTGGGATCAGGAGACAGAGACCTAGCTTCGTGCACTCCCAGACGCATCTGGTGGGGCCACTGTGAGATACAAGGAGCTGGACTAGATGGGCCTTTGGCCTGATCCAGCACGGCTCTTCTTATGTTCTTATGACTGATACCACTGCTCTACACTCTTATCAAGACTCTATGATCTTTGCAAGGTTACCCAAGGGGGAAATTTATAGGTTACAACAGGGAAATTCTGCAAAACAAACACTCAAGATTTTACAAGAAAAAGGAAAGAGATCGAGAGAGGGAGGGAGACTCACCATTACCATATACGGAGTGAGAAAGGCCAGTAGTTCAAGCTGGATTCAGAAAAGGGAGAGGCACTACAGACCGTACTGCAAACACACTTTGGCTCCTGAAGGGCACCAAAGATTTTTGGAAGAAAGGCCATTTGTACTTTCCAGGCTGTGCTAAAGTACAGGTTTTGACTCTGTGGATTGTGGAAAACTCGAGGTAAAAGAAGGACTGTACAATTGCCACAAGAGCTGGGATCCTCTTGCGCAACCCTGCCCCCCCCCCAAAAAAAGTAGATGACATCATCAGGCATGGACTTGCATCTTTCACTTAAACTTTCCTTTTTCTTTCTACAAGAGAAGAGTAGCAAAAGCTAAAATGAAAGATTACACCAGGGCCTTATGACACTGTCAGCTTTTGTATTCACGGAGGTGTGCAACATGATTCTGGCTCATGTTTGATGACTGAACCCGCTTATGCTCTGATTAAAAGATATTGCTGGGACAGGATATGGGGGGGGGGAGATTGGTTCTGAATAGGCAAAGGTGGAAGACATCAGGATAATACTTTATCTCGCTAACAGCTCAATTTATAGCTAGAATATATAAAATGGAAAAGTGGATGGAGGGAGAAGTGAAAATGGATGAGGCAAAAAGCCAATAATTCACATTTGCCAGGCACCTCTAGAACAATCTCACTGCTGGTTTAGGCCTGGTTTCTTCTCTCGGTTCTTAAACAATCACTAAAAGCTCAGATGTTTACACAGACCGACACACAACTGCAGCATTTACGTCCATCGAGTTAATCTTTGACTTACTCCGCCCGCCTACACAAATGTATAGGTTTTAATATTGTCATTTAATATTGTTGTTTTTAGATGTCGTGCTGATTTTATTGTTTAATATGTATGATTTCATTTACTTGTTTACTATTTGTATTTGTTTTTATTATATTTATACCCCATCCATCTGGCCACTCTCTTCCTTTCCATCTTTTTTATGTTTAGCGGTATTTTTGTAAAGTGTCCACAGCAGCCCTATTACTAGATGAGTGGTCTAGAAATTAAACAAACAAATAAATAAACATAAATATGCCGGTGTTACCTTATTATTGGCAGAAAGTACCAACGACTTGAAAAGACTACTGAGGAAAGCCAAACAAAAGCCAAAAGCAGGATTCTAGTTGAATATTAAGGAGACAACAATTGTGACTAGAGAAGACTTATATAACATTAGCACTGATACCTGAACAACCTGAACAACTCTCTGGAAGCCTACAAAACTTATTAGCTCTCCAAGGAAAAATCAGAAGCCTTTATCACAGGTGACACTTATCTCCCAAAGAGTTTATTCCAGAATGAAACCATACGATCATTCGAAATCATATCAAAATTCATCAGAGTATCAAGGTACAAGTATTTTCACTTTTGCAACCATCCCAGGCAACATCATCTCGTCTAATTCTATTAACTATATTTCTGCACTGCTCCTAAGTTCTGTAAGCACAAAATGAAATACAAAAATACACAAACATCCAAACATTTTGCTACTATGAAAAAAAATGTATGCACAAATGCTTTAAAAATCTACCCTTGCAACTTACAAAAAGCTATGTGTTTCTCTGTGTTATTAACAGGCATAAAGGCTAAAGACTGCTTAAAGTTAAAATGCTTTTAAAACTTTTAAATTACATGTTTTAGAGATGTCATTTCTAATTACAGTACATGTATTCCCTGCCCTTTGTTTTATAAATACACCTTTTTGGGCTTTTAACGTTTTAGGATCAAGGCGCCTGTACTTTTGAAACATAATTCAGGATCTGTGTAGAGACCTTCCAGTTTTGTTTCTGAATGCATTGTTTTTGCCTGCAGCCTCTGACCACTGGAAATATTTAGGGTGCAAACCACACGTGTTTCAAAACAGACACGTTTATCATAATGGTAGGTAATTATATAGCCCTTTCTCTATTTCTAAAGACATCTTCTGCCTCCCCTTCCCTCAACTGAGGCCTTTCAGATGGCCTCAAGTACAAAAGCCTACCAGGAGAGGCCAGCGACGGATGATGGGGTCTGTAGTCGGACAACCCCAAAGCAGGACTGTTGGAACAAGACCGCCACAGAGAATAACCTGGTTGCAGTACTCTTGAGTTAAGGGTTGGACTAATAAGATTCCACAGACCGGGGTTCAAATCCTTGTAGAAGAGCATTGGGTGACTGCGGATCATTCAAAGTCTCCCCCTGCCAGGCCTACCTTGGAAGGTTGGTTTTGAGATTTTTGGGGTGGGGAGCTCTAATATAGAAGCAAATCATCACCATTTTATGGGATGATGGATGATGGAGTGGAGCGAGGGCCAGGCAGGAGTAAGCCTAGCCCTGGCATGGCTCGTGGACGGAGGGCAACACCAAGGGTTTGTGTTTTTTTTTGGGGGGGGGGTTAGGATCGGTGGCGAGATTCGAACCCGCACCCCAGAGAAGGGAGAAAGAGTTAGGGTTAGCCCAGCGCTGCGCCCAGGACGACAAATCCCAGCTCGTGTGCGGGGGATCCGATCCAGAGCCGCGCAGAAACAAGGTGTGTGTGTGTGGGGGGGGGGGGGGGAGAGTGTCTTTCGGGACTACAACTCCCATCATCCTGTGGCCCTCCCCACCCCCACCCCGCGCACAATAGAACTGTGCTCCCTGGAATCCCCCACCCCACCCCACCCTTTCCCACCCACCCCCCTCTCTCTCTCACCCCGGTGCCGTTGTCGCAGACCACCACGCGGCGGCCCTGGCTGTCCATGGTGCTGCCGCCGCCGCCGCCGCGGGTCGCGGGTCGCGGGTCGCGGGTTCGAGACCCGCCGCTGCAAGAAGGAATGCAAGCCGGACTCGCAAGCTGCTGCTGCTGCTATTGCTGCTGCTGCTGCTGCTGCCGACGCCGACGCCTCCTCTTTCCGTCGGTGGGACGCCCGGCAGGAAGCAGCAGCAGCAGCAGCAGCCTGGGGCTGGGCAAGGGAGGAGGAGGAGGAGGAAGAGGAGGAAGAAGGAGGAGGAGGCGAGGAGCCCTTGGAAGCGGCCGTGATGCAACATCCTCCGCCGGCCGGCTGGCTGGCTGAGGAGGGATCGCAAGAGGGAGCCCGTTGCTCGCGAGGAAGCCCAGCCACCCCAGCCACCCCACCTTACCCCTGCGAGGCGGATGCAACGCGCCAGGGCGAGGCGGCGATCCGGGGCACGGGTTTGGGGGGCTTAAGCCGCCTTCGAGGCCAAGGTACCTTTTTTGGGGGGGGGGAGGTGTCGCGATCTCAGGTGTCGGTGCTTGCTTTTTCCAGGGGCTTGAGACTTGCCCCCCCCCCTCCCGTCTCCTTCCTGATCTGGTTGGAGCAGCGGCGTGGGAATCTTTCCCGGGTGCGTATTTTTTTCTTCCCCTCTTTCGTTCCTCTTGCCTTTTTCTTGACCTCATACAGCATTAAACGTAAGGGGAGAGGCCCTTTTCGGCTTCACATGCCTCTAGAGGTGGCCTTTCTCTGTTTTTAGAGCTTGTTAGTGAAGGGGTGGATGGGTTATTTCCCGGGAGACTTGAAGCTATTCTTTCTCCAAGCTCCCTGTATCTGCTATGTGGTGTTTATACATAACTAATAAAAGGGAATTAAGCAAATGCCAATTATAATCCAAAGGTTGTGGGACCGGAACAATGGACAGAGAAGTGAAACAGACACCTTAATAGGTATTTTGGGGGGGGGGGTATTATTTATTAAATTCTATTTGCAATTTATTTGTTTGTTTAGTTAGTTAGTTAGTTAGTTAGTTAGTTAGTTCGTTTCGTTTGTTTGTTTGTTTGTTTGTTTGTTCGGTAGGTAGGTAGGTAGGTAGGTAGGTAGGTAGGTAGGTAGGTAGGTATTCCATTTATATACCGCCCATCTGGCTACAAGGCCACTTTGGTGGTTTACAATTACAAACTATTACAACCAATAATAATGGTAAAGACAAGCAGTTAATTTTAAGAGAATAAAATAATATCCAGATTACAGTCGATGTACTTGTAAATTCAGGACCGCTCTCCAAAATCTCATAACTAGCTGAAAGAGAATGAATGAGTTAACTATTTTCTTCTCTTTTTTTGTGTGTTTACTTGTTTGTTTACAGAAAGGAGAAGGGGGGTTTTGATCATAGTAGGGCCTTTTATGGGGAACATCCTTTGTTAACTCGAGTGCATTTCTCTTTGTGAAAAGAGAAGCTGCAGTTTAACCTTTGAGGGCCTGTAGATGCATGGAGGAAGCAAGACTGGTTGATCCAGACACAGAATTAAATGGGAAAAATCAGCCTTCAGTCGGAAAAGCCATCCAGCAGATGGTCGAGATCCAATGTCTCCCAAGGAGATGGTGGAAGCCCTTTGGATTTTTTTTTTCAGCCTTAAAACACAGGCATTTTTTATTCAAGAGCTTGGAAAACTCGAACTTCACAGCAAAAGGGACTGTGGGAAGCATCTTCTCTTCTAACAGTGTTAAATAATTTGAGCTTAAGTGGTTTGGATGGACAGGATAGGTTGGAAACAACGTTCCTCTTACAATCCCAGTTTGATGCTTTTGAATCTGATGTGTTTAGGAAAGAGTTAAATTTTCGAGCAGCTCTGCCTTGCCTAAGGAAGGAATGCATGGAGCCAAGAGCCTGGCTGATAGCCTCTCAGGTGAAAAGGGCTCAGGTCACCTGGGGAATGGGGAGGACAGTAGAATAGACATGTCCGAGAGCCAATCGGGGCACTGTTGGAACTGTAGGAGGAGGGGCCATTGGGACTGGGGGAATGCCCACCTCCACACCCACCCACACGCAGACTCCTCAGCCAATTGCAGCTTCCACTGCTTTGAGACCAGAAAATAGGCAAGGGCTGGTTCTACCTAAGAGAAAGAGTAAAGTAGGCATGCCCAAATGTCGGCCCTCGTGATGTTTTGGACCACAACTCCCAGAATTCTAAGCTTAGATTGCTAATGACAAAATGACTGTGGGAGTTGTCCAAAACATCTGAAGGGCTGAAGTTTGGACATGCCTGGAGTAAAGGGATGTAAACTGAGAGCACGGCCACAGATGGTTGATAATTCTGAGCAGAGATCGGATGACTAGCTTATCAGTTCCAAGTTCACCTCTCACTCTACACACGACAGGGAATTTTTCCACGTCCTAGATGAGAGTTCTAGTTGAAGTATCCAAAGTGTCAGTGGGGATCCTGTGAACAATAAGGGGAAAGGAAGTGTGAACTTCCAAATGAAATAAGGGAAATTGCTTTGACTTGCATTTTATAGGTCAATGCGTTATAACACAACATCGTGAGTGTGCCAGCCCTGTGGATTTCATATATCCATTACAGAAGGAGAAAGCACAGGAACAAAAAAGATAATGGCATGTATTTTCAAGGTTTTAAATTTAACAGTCACTACGTACTGAGTCTTGTCAGTCAGCCCAGAGAGAAGATGGCAACAGCCCAGAGGTATGCCACCGTCACTTTGCACACAGAGATGGAAGAAGAAGAAGAAGAAGAAGAAGAAGAAGAAGAAGAAGAAGAAGAAACTGAATCTTTAGCAAATATTAATAAATACGGAATGGCTATAGGTATGTTTTTGTCACTCACAAACACTACTAGACCAGATATAGTTTCTGATGTAGTACTGCTATGCAGAAAAGTTATTTCTCTTACAAAGAATGATGGATAGCTGGTCAGAAGGGTAGCTCGATACCTGATAGGGACTACAGACTTTAAGCTAAGACTGCCAGAAAGCAAAAAAACTAACCATGCACCAAGTACGTTGGTGTAAGGTGCCAACTGGTGACTGACCTGACCGAGAAAGCAACCATTGAGATGATCTATTGCCCCACTACAGAGATGACAGCAGATATCCTGACCAAGCCTCTACCAAGAGATCATTTCCAGAACCAAAAAAAAGGAAGATGGGAATCGTTGAGAGGTGCTGCATGCAAGCGTGAGAAAGGGCTGGTGGGAAACATAGCAATCTTGCATGCCACCTAACAATGGGTATCAGTGGGAGCGGGCTTTGCAACCCGATGTGTCGGTCCAATCAGCAAAGTCTATTCCAACCAGGCTTGAGGCTTATCCTTCTCTTCTCCTTTTTATTTATTTATTTATTTATTTATTTATTTATTTATTTATTTATTTATTTATTTGTACTTATTAACCGCCCGACTTTCCCTTCCTGGTCTGTGAGCATGCTACATGCAGCATAGATTTCTCCCGGCCACATTATTTATTTCTTCTCTCTTCTTTTATTTGTAACTCAACATAATCAAGTGCAGGAAGGTGTGAGACTGAAGAAAATACTCGCATGAGTAGCAAAAACATTTCATTCCCACAAGAAAAGTAGCCCAGGTGCCTTGACTCACCCCCCCTCCCCAGCGTGAAATGTAAATAAAGATACCCTTTTCTACTTAAGACGCTTCTAGAGATTTCCGTTCTCTGTTTGAAGAGCTAATTAAGCAAAGGGGTGGCTTCTGGGAAACCTGTAGCTATTCTTTCTTCAAGCTCCCTGTATCAATGGTGTGGGTTTTCTATACTAATACATGCTAATAAAAGGGAATGAATGAAATTCCAATTATAATTCAAGATGCTGACCTGGGCGGGGCTGAGCCAGGGCCATAGAGGAGAAAAATACCACAAGAGTGGGAACTGAGAAAAATCTTTTTTTAAATTAATTTTTAATTTTCTACATAAAACAAAACAAAATACATGCATTGTTTATCAGATGTCATGATACATGGGTCAGTTACAGTTATTTTACCATCATTTCGACCCTACCTGTTTCGTTTCTCATTTCCGAACCTTAAAATAACAGATTTTCAAGATTAATTTCCTTTTAACTTTCATCAATATTCTCTCTATCTCTATATATGTCCACCTTTCTGGATAATTTTTATAGTGATTGTTCCTGTTCTGCTGATATTTTGCTTTTAATCTTTTCTATGTAACCACCCTGAGTTCCCGTCCAGGAAGTAGGAGCGGTATAGAAATTTGAAAAATAAATAAATAAATAAATAAATTATTGCATCTATTTCCATTTTAATCCAGTATAAATGGTAGGAACAGCAGAAAAGCAATATTAAGAGAACTTAGTAGAATTCTCAGTCCCTATATTCTTATTTTTAATTTTAATAAACATATCTAAATACATTTTAATTAGTTTACTATATAATGAGTAATCAATAGGGCATATTTACCTGTTCCTCTAAGAATTACATAGTTTCAAGATTCTTTTTATAACTAAGTTGCATTGACTTTGCGGGCTACTATAGGAAGGTTATGCCTTGAATAATAAGGTCCTTTTCAGATTTACAAGTTCTCATCTATGTCTAATCTATCTCTGAATTCAGTAGTTCTCTTAAATCTAGCAGATTAATATATGTCGATATTTCCCTAAGTAAACATGGTCTTGGCATTTCCAATGGAATCTTCCATTTTCATTCCCCCCATACCATAATAAATAAGTTTGCAGGAAGACAGATTCAGACAATTGGAACAGAAGGAGCCAACTTCAAATCTTTTTTAAGAGCCAGATTTCCCCATTCCACCCTCAGGAAAGGAGAAAAATCTTGACGTGGCTAAAAATCTGGCATGCCCAAACTTCGGCCCTCCTGATGTTTTGGACCACAATTCCCAGAATTCTAAGATTAGATTGCCAATGACAAAGGATTCTGGGAGTTGTGGTCCAAAACATCTGGAGGGCCGAAGTTTGGACATGCCTAAGAAAACATACTGGGCAGGACACAGAAAGGCCACCTCTGGCCAGGGAAGGTTCAGAAGAGGCAGCTGAGTGCTTCAAGGTAAGGTGCACCAGTCAAAGGAGGCAATGCAGAATCCTCTATCCTCCTTCCCTGTAACAACCCCCCTGCGAGGGAGGACAGGCTGAGACAGGAAGAAAGAACCTTGTGAAAATCAGCTAAAAATTTTTTTGCATCGCACTCCCTGGAGGCTGGCCGTCCGGAACCATCCGTCTGGCTCCCTTACCTGCGCTGGGAGTAATGTTGGCCCTTCTGACTTGCTGGGGAAACTTCCAAGAGTGAGTGGCGGTTCTAGCGCTGTAGCTCCCAAACCTGGGACTAAAACTCCCAGAAGCCTTCACTACTAGCTGCGGTGGCCAGGGCTTCTGGGAGTTGTAGTCCAAAAGCACCTGGTTGGGCGGAACTACCGATCGAAGCCGTTACCGCACAGCTCGCTAAGAGTCCGGCGGCAGCTTTAAAACCAGTGGGTTTTACCTGGAGGGAGCTTTTGTGGGGTGGGTTGGGGTGGGGGGTGCAGCCCGTTTCCGAAGGGGGAGGTGTTGGCAGAGGGGAGGGCTGGTGTAGAACGTGCACCTCACCTCTTCCAAGAAAGCAGAAAAAGTGTTCTGCTTATATACCGCCCCATACCACTACAAGTAGTCTCTGGGCGGTTTACAATTTTAATTACAGTGTGCAGGCTACACATTGCCCCCCCCCCCCAGAAAGCTGGGTACTCATTTTACCGACCTCGGAAGGATGGAAGGCTGAGTGAACCTTGAGCCTGCTACCAGGGATTGAACCCAGGTCGTGAGCACAGTTTTACCTGCAGTACAGGCATTTAACCACTGCGCCACGAGACGGTCCTCAGCTGGGGCACGTGCAGGGCTGGGGGGAATCTGCTCACCTCTCAAAAATAAGACCGAGCCAAGTGAACCAAGAAGGACCTGGAAATCTCTTCTCTCTCCCCCCCCCCCCGGGCTCCATTCCTTGGCCTAAGGAGCAGGCACCGTTGGCTGGCTTCCCAGACGGACCACCAGCAGGGGAAAAGATGGCTGCTCCTCATCTCAAGGCCTGCTTCCCAGTTCCTCCCATTCACCTCAGCTCTGAAGAACTGTCATCCTCCTCCTTTTACTCCCCCGCTTTTTTGTCTTTATAAGCTTCACCCTTGTGCCTCCTCTGCACCTTGTTCGGAGAGACCCAGCGTTTCTGAAAAGTGGAATTGTAAAAATTCTATTCCCCCCCCCACACACACACACCGGTGCCTCCTGGGGAGAAGACCCAGCCTAGGTGAGCCTGCCTCGGGCAAGCTGCACAGTCCCAGGGGTGCGCCGATTGCAGCGCTGGGGAACCTTTGACCCTCCAGATGTTTGGGACTGCAACTCCCAGAATTCCAAGCCAAGACTGCCAACGACAAAGGACGGAATCACAGAATCCTAGAGTGGGAAGAGACCTCGAGGGCTATCCAGTCCAACCACCTACCCTGCAGAAACCCACATCACAGTATTTCTGACTGCAGGAGTTATGGCCTAATAAAACATCTGGAGGGCCTAGAAGAAAGGAATGGGGAAGGCAATTCTGAGCATTCTCTACCGGAAGACTCTGAAAGGGGCCTCCATAAGACAGAATCGACTCAATGGCACATGATTATTAGAATTATTCAATGGATGCTTCATTTGACCACACACCTCTTGCATTCAGTTATTTGGAGGAAGTACAGTAGGACCCCAGTATCCGCTGGGGATTGGTTCCAAGCCTTCCCGTGGATAATGAAAACCGTGGATAAGAGAGAACACCAAAATGTTCCCCAAAACTGCTGTTTTGCGATAGTAACTTGCTTTACAGCTGCTGTTTGTGACTGTAGCTTGCTTTACGGCTGCTGAATTATTTGTTTATTTTTCCTCTGCCAACCATGGATAACTGAATCAGTGGATACAGGGTCGTACTATAATCTGCTTTTTTTTGCTTTTTCACACAGAACTAGTGCACAACACCTCTCACATGAAGACACCTGTGCCACCAGTCTGCGCCAGTTCCCCGCCATGGCATTTTCTGAAATCTCCTTCTCTGGCTGAAGGCAGATTTGTAAGCTTCATTCCAGTAAACTTCATAGATCAGAGAGGATTTGAACTTGGGCCTTCCCATCTCAGCCAATGGTAGCACTGGATTAGATTTGGAGTTGGGGAGGGAGGAGAACCTGTAGCACTCCAGAAGCTGATGGAAAACAGCAGCTCTTGTCACTGCTGCTGCTGCTGCGTCCCCTGGTTCTGAATTAGCACACAAGCTTGTTATTTTATTTATTTATTTATTTATTAGATTTTTATACCGCCCATCTGGAAGCGAGGCCCCTCTGGGCAGCTGTCAACGTCTGATCCATGCACAAAACACAAAAGGCGATTCATACATTACCAATAAATGAGAAATAACAAGACAGCCGGGTCAAGTAAAAAAATGAAATTAAAATAACGCGAAATAACATCTTCCTTTTGTGATCGCACCACCACCACCACCACCACCACCACCATCATCCATCATCATCAACAACAACAACATCATTAGCTGCTGCAGCCCCACCCGGGTAGCCCCTACCATACTACTACTGCTGGCCACCGAAGGAAGCAAGAAAACCCGGGATGATTTGGGGATAATTTTGCACAGGAGTTGCTAAAGCGGTCCATGGAAGAATTAAGTACTGTATTAGGGAATGCCTTTCTTAATCCGCAGGGCTTTGGGGTTTTCTGCTGGTCATCTTAGGAACCTTCCCTTTCAACTCGTGGCTCTTCTGCGCTCGAACCCCCCCCCCCCACCCAAAAAAAACACCTGATGGCTTTTTTTTGGCTCCCGCTGGAAGCGGCGTTTGACTATCTGTTGCTGTCCTCTCCCTTCCCTTCTCCTCCCTCTCTTCCTAGCGAGGAAACGCGCGGCTCCTTTGGAAAGGACCCCACCCCACCCCACAGACCCTCGGCCCCCCCGGAATGCCTTCTTCGGCACACACACACCCCTCCTCGAGGTCCATCCATCCATCCATCCCCCACCGCACCCACCACCCAGGCCTTCGCCAGGCGTTGGCACGCCTGCCCAGCCAGCAAGGGACACGCACACACACGCGCACAAAAAAAAACACACACACACACACACAGAGAGAGAGAGAGAGAGAGAGAGAGAGAGAGAGACGCGGTCCCCAAACGGTGGGCATTTGGAATCCGCTGGAGGGCAGGACAGGTTGCAGAAGGGGGGCGGCGGCAAAGGAGGAGGAGGAGGAGGAGGAGCCACGGGGCTGCCCCAGGACCCCCCCCCTCTTCTTTTTCTCTCTCTGTTTCTTTGGTTTTTTTGGGGGGGGGGAGGTTGTGTGTGTTGCGGACTTGTGCGCCGGGAGAGAGGGGGGGGGCGCGCGCGATGCCGGAGCAGTAGCGTCGGCGGCACCAACAGCGCTGGTTCCTCCTTCTCCTCCTCCTCCTCCTCCTCTCTCTCTCTCTCTCTCTGTCTCCCCCCCCCCTTCCAAAAACCACCTCCTCCATCCTTCGGCAATGCAGGGCTATTCGTATTGCGCAGGCGGCGGCTGCTGAGCAAAGACCCGCCGCAGGGGAGCGGGGGGCACGCGCCGAGGGGTGAGCCAGATCCCCCAACCCGGCCGGGGATGGATGGGTTGGGTTGGGTTGGTTGGGTTGGGGGGTTGGGGGGGAGGGAAGTGGGGAGGGAGCCGGAGGAGGCTGCGGGCGCGGGGTGGGGGGTGTTTCATGGGGTGTGTGGGGGGGGGGGGGAAGAGCGCTAGGTAGGCGCTGGTGCCTCGCGCGGATCTCGGTACCGGCGCCGCCTCCTCTTCTGCCCTGGACGCGCTCCTCGTCTCCCCTTGTTGTCTGTCTGTCCGCAACGCACCCCCTTTTAAATCATCCTCCTCCCCCCCCACACACACATCCTCAATGGCTTTCCTCTGCTGTCCCCAGGTCCAGGCTGTTCATCCAGCCGGCACAAATCTGCCTGGCTCATCGCCTCCTCCCCACCCCCACCCCAAAAAAATCTGAATTAGGGGTCCTCTAATTCTGAGCCGGCCATCCACCGGCTCAGATAAATGGGAGACCAGAATTACTGTGCCTCGAATTTACCCCACCCTTTTCACCTACCCTACCCCAAATCTGCCTTCCGGTAAAACGTCTTTCCCATCACCCACTGATTGCTTATTACTGGGTGTTTATTATTATTATTATTATTATATGTGCCTGGTGTTGATGGTGGACTGTGATTCCTTCCCCTTACTTCTGAGACTGGCTTACCATTAAATCTTAACCTAACAGAGGTCTCTCTCTCTCTCTCTCTCTCTCTCTCTCTCTCTCTCTCTCTCTCTCTCTCTCTCTCTCTCTCTCTCACACACACACACACACACACACACACACACACACACACACACACACACACACACACACATTAGTGAGTTTCTTTGGCCCCTAATCTCACAAGTACCTCTGGTTGTCCTCCACCTCCCCAATTCATAACCTCTCACCCCAAATGTCCTAGTGTGTTGCTTAGTTCCTTGCCTGCACACATGCGCTCTCGTGCACACACACACACACACACACACACACACACACACACACACACACACACACACACACACACACACACACACACACACACACACACACACACACACACAGGGTCTGGTTGCTGCCAGAGTCAGTCTCCTAGGCAATTGTCTGCCTGTGTTTACATTTTTATGAGCCATGTTGTGAGTGGAAAGTGACTTCCCCCCACCAAAAAAGCATTATTTTTCTGAAGGCTCACTGCTAAAACAGGTGCTGCCCCCCCCCACAAAACATAGGCAGATTTTGCCTTTCTGGAGCTGTCATTATTTCGCACCTGGCACCACCCACCTGGCCACCCTAAAAATGTAAGCGGATAAAGAGAGGGTCTTAGCACCCCAGGAGGCTGTATATTATGTCTTGTTCATGTTTTGTTTTCGTTTCAGCAACACCCCGGTCCAGGTATGATTCTGAGAGACACCCTGCTCAGAGCAGCTAGATTTGAACCCTGTCTCAAAAAAATTTAAAGTTGTCATGCCTTCCTTTCTGTAGAGCCCCGGATAATATGCGATGCACCCCTCCGGGCCTTCCCCCCCACACACACCACCACATCGCCTGAAAAAGCAAATGCTCACCAGGCATCCATCAATAACCTAGGCATGTTTCTAGTCCCTGCAGAGTATTATTTCTCTCCCCCCCCCAATGGGTTCTCCCCCTCCATTCCATTTCTCCTGCTCAAACCATACCGATGTTCAAAGTTTTGTGCGGTGTGTATCAGCTGCCTAGCACCCCAGCAGAGTAGAATGTGGGCTGCCTTCTTACTGACCTACCCCTACCCCTACCTGCATTAGCAGCTCTGAAATGCTGTGATTGTGTGTGTTGTGTTGTGTAACTTGTGTACATCCCTATCCTGCCCTTGCAACATATGGCATTATTGAAAACCTGCTGCTTCAAACAAGTGTTTGATATCTGTCACTTGAGTTCTGAAGATGACACACGCACGCACGCACACACACACGCGCACACACACACACACACACACACACACACACACACACACACACACAGAGCATTTTAGGACCCCAAACACTCTGTGTGTGCTGAGAGATACTCTGTCCTTAATTTACAGTCTTCCCTCTTATTTTAGGCTCTTAGCAAATGCATCCATGTTCCTTCAGATTAAAAAAAAAGTGGGCATTTAGCTTATTGCCATCTGATCCCCAGGGTTTGATACCATCTCTTCCTTACCACTTATTAATGTTTATTTTACTATTTATTTTGTTATTTTATTATTTCATTTTATTTTGTTATTTTATTATGAATAGACATGCTTAGCCTGACTTAAGATAGGCTAGGCTTTTCTAGAAAGCGTTATACAGTGGTACCTTGTATAAAGAAATTAATTTGTTCCAAATGAAATTCTGTTAAGCAAATTTTCCTTTATACAAATTTCCCATGGGATTGCATTGAAAACAGAGTGATCCCATTTTTATGTTGTACAGATTCGCCCCATAGGCGATTATGTTAAGCAAATTTCCCCTATCTCTGGAATTTTTATGTTGTACAAATTTTATGTTATACAAACCGTTTGTTATACAAGGGTCCACCGTATTTCAATGTTCACCCGACATGACCCCTGAACATTCACCAATGATGGGATGGAATTTGCACCTTCAGGATCCCCTCTGCATTAACCTCACCAAAGCAATTACAGACATTACTGGCTGGAAATGTATACATTTCCAGGTTTTCAATGCATTCTGAGGAATAAGGGGGGGAATGCTTGCCAACATCTCAATTCTCCTAGACTATGGAAAGAAAGAAAGAAATGTACACATTTTGAAAATTCACACCAGGATTCTTGTGTCAATAGGGGTGTGCATTTAAAAAAATTGCACTCCAAACTAACACACAATATTTAGGAAAATGCACATCATTAAATAGGCAGGGATTCCACCCACCCCCACCCACCCAAGCATAGGGGAATGGGAAACCTGCATGGAAACAGAGGAACAAAATTAGTTGTTAAAGGTTGTCACTATAATGAATAAAACAGTCTCGGCCATAAGAAAATGGATTAATCAGAATGTTCCATCTCTAACAAATGCCCTCCACAGGCTTAGCACTGAATTATGGACAGTACAGCTGCTTTGTGAACCTTGTCCCATAGCATGCATGATGTACCTGGATGCTGTATCCTCAGTTTAAATCAGGGAAATAGTTCTTCCTTCCTTCCTTCCTTCCTTCCTTCATTTTTATTTCTTAATTTATTTATTTCCCACCTTTCTCCCTGGAGGAACCCAAGGTAGCTTAGATCAGAAAACAGAATTTAAAAAGCTAAAAACAAGAGATACACAAACATTAAGAAAAGAATTAAACACGTCTTGTGTTAAAAGAGCACTAAGATCGACATTAAAACATTTAAAACACAGTTCCTTGAACTGATTTACTGAAGAAGTGAGCCTTGCCATTTTTTTGTTTTATTTTTCAGTTAAAAACATAGAAAGGATATACATCAGAGGAAAAATAAAAAGGAAAAAAAGAAAGAAAAACAAAATACAAAAAGTAAAAATAGTACACATATAATTTTTTTTACAGTATAACATCTCTCGTTTGGTGATTCTGTGTCATTGGCATTATGTTATCTATTCATCCTTCCCCCTACTTTTTTATTTTATACAACTATGCTTTAGCGTTCCACAAATTTCGATTCTTCTTGTCCCTTTAGTCTTATGTTAATGTATCCATTTCTGCACATTCTAATATATATTTTTTAATAATCATCTCATCATTTGGGGGATTTAGCCTTGCCATTTTTATTGTGTGCGCAACTTTCTCCCTCTTTGATATTGCTGGATTAAAGGCACACAAATTCACGGAGACCGAGGGCAGCCAGTAGGCAGATCAAGGTGCATCCAAGGTGTGGTTTGCAATAGATCGAGAAATGTGTCTGCGATCTGATATTTAATTGTTGCAAAGATGAGGCAATAAAATGGGGATCATTGCTTCCCTGGCTGCCTTGGTCCTGCTCTCTCAGCCTCTCCCCGTAAAAATAGAAATATTAATGGCCTTCTAAGACGTTTTGCATCCCCATCCATGCCATATGCAGTTATTTTGGCTTGGCTGCCAACTGAAGAACTTTCCTCAGCTCTGGTGGGAACAGCATCTTCCGCTCACCCTGTACGCTTAGGTGGAGAAATGGCACACATTTATCCTTCTTCTTTTTTTAACCACTCCTCCGGCTTTCCTCTGCTAATGAGGGGGGTTCGTTAGTTGCACAGCTCCATTTGGGAGTTTTGTTTTATAATCCCTGAATGGTTGTAAAGGCAGTTTACAGACAGATAGGTGGCTGGCGCAAGCAAAAGTGACTCCAAATGATCCACTGTTTTGCTTCCGGTTTCACTCTTCAGGGAAACGTTGTATCCAGCCCAACAGTAATTCTGCTCACTTCCTTGTAAACTGTCTCCCTTGTGTTGACGCTACAAAAGTCAACATCGAAACCTTCCGGGACATAAGGTTTTACTTTAGGATTTTGAAAAGGCCAACAGACTGTTTATTTTTGAGGGTTGGGAGTCAGGGTTTGTTTCCTGCCTGTACAAACAAATTTTCAGGGTCAGAGTAGACTTCCGTAATGTATTTTGAGTCAAGCCACTTCTCCAAGTAGAGGGAGGTAAAGAGTGGCGTCCCCCAAGCTTCAGTACGGGGACCCCTGCTTTTCAATCTCTCCATAAATGATCTAGAAATAGGAGTAAATAGCAAGGTAGCCATATTTGCCGACAATACTAAATTATAGAGGGTAGTAAAAACCGAGAGAGATTGTGAGGAGCTCCAGAGGGCTCTCTTGACACTGGGGGAGTGGGCAAACCAGTGGCAAATGAGCTTCAACATTAGTAAGTGCAGACTGATGCGCATAGCCCCCCCCCCCAAAAAAAAATCCCAATTACGTTTATAAACTGATGGGGTCAGAACTCTCTGCAACAAACCAGGAAAGGGACCTTGGATGTCCTGGTGGGCAGCGCAGTGAAGGTGTTCACCCAGTGTGCCACAGCAGTGAAAAAAGCAAACTCAATGCTAGGGATCATTAGGAAGGGTATAGAAAATAAGCCAGCCAGTGTCATTTTGCCTCTTTAGAAATCTATGGTGAGGCCCCAGCTGGAGTATTGTGTACAGTTCTGGTCACCATACCTCCAGAAGGATATGATGGAAAAGGAAAAAAATGCAGAGGAGGGCAACCAGAAGGATTAGGCTGCAATGGCTGGTCTTCACTCTTGGCGCGCTTAAGAGGTGATCTGATTGAAGTTTATAAAATCATATACGGTGTAGACAAAGTAGATACTGTAAGGAAAAACTGTTTTCCCTATTGCACAACATTAGGAACTAGGGGGCACCCCATGAAACTTTTGGGTGCTAGATCTCAAACAAATAAGAGAAATTAGTTTTTCACCCAGAGGGTCACTGGCCTGTGGAACTCCCTGCCAGAAGAAGTGGTGACCGCTGTCAGCCTTGACAGCTTTAAGGAAGGATTGGATAAGTTCATGGAGAACAAGGCTATCGTAATGGATGCCTAAGGACAACCTCTGGGTTGGAGAGATAGGTAGGGTATCTCTCAATGCCATGCAGATGAAGACATCTGCTTGGGAATACCCTGAAGCAATGATGAGCTGCTGTGTGAGACAGAATGCTGGACTGGATGGGCTGTGGCCTGTTCTAGCAAGGGTGTTCTTATATCCTTATGTTATTAAGCCAGCATATGTACAGTATTTGAGGAATCTGGGTGGAGGTCGTTCTTAATGGCTTTATGTGTAAGGGATTTGGGAGTCTTGGTGGACCACAAATTGAACATGAGTCAGCAGTGTGATGCGGCGGCCAGGAAAGCCAATGTGATTCTTGGTTGCATCAACAGAATCATAGTGTCTAGATCAAGGGAAGTGATAGTACCACTCTGTTCTGCTCTGGTCAGACCCCACCTGAAGTACTTTGTCCAATTCTGTGTGCCTCAATTTAATGTTGACAACCTCGAGCGGGTGCAGAGGAGGGCAACCAGGATGGTTGAGGGTCTGGACGAAATGTCTTATGAGGAACGGTTTAGGGAACTGGGAATGTTTAACCTTTCAAAAAGAAGGCTGAGGGGGGATATGATAGCTATGTTTAAATATTTGAAAGGATGTCATATTGAAGAGGGAACAGGTTTGTTTTCCATGGCTTCAGATACTAGGACTCGGGGCAATGGTTTCAAACAACAGCAAAAGAGATTCCATTTGAACATTAGGAAGAACTTCATGACAGTTAGAGCTGTTTGGCAGTGGAATATGCTGCCACAAAGGGTGGTGGAATCTCCTTCTTTGGAGGTTTTTAAGCAGAGGCTGGATGGCCATCTGTCGGAAATATTGTGATGGGGTTCCTGCATGGCAGGGGGTTGGACTAGATGGCCCTGGAGGTCTCTTCCAACTCTATGATTCTATAATTCTATGAGTCTATGATCAGGCTACTAGGGCCTTCTGATCCCAAGTTGCTATTCTTGTGTTTAAATGTCTGCTAGCACAAATGTGGTTTGCTCTCTCGTTTTATCTTCAAAACCACGAAGATTCTAGGCAGATTGAGAGTGATTATGCCCAAGGTCACCCTGTGGGCATCATGGCCAAGAAGGTCCTTGACATCTCCTTGCAAGGTTGCTTGAGCTTTGATTTTACAGCTCTGTAGCTGCCAAATTAGTAACCCAGGATGTTAACTGCCTCGGTCTTTGTGCCTTTGAACAAACTGTTTACAGGAAAGTGAAGGAAGAGGCCAACTAGTGGGAGTCATGTTGTTTATGTCAAGGAGGACTCAGCAGCCATATTTTATTTACTTAGCTATTTACAAACATTTAGCAGTCGGCTGCGTCTAAAGATTTCAACATACAGTAGTGTGGTGCTGTCATGAAAATTAAAACAAAACATGCAATCAATATGATGATGATGATGATGACGACGACGACGATGATGAATGTGCAGTCAATAAAATTTCAGTGTTATAGCAACCCTTTCCAGGCTTTTCCCAGTAGAGAAGGTTCTGATGTTTGCCCAAGGCCACACAGGCTGACTTCTCTGTGGGGTGGGCACGGGGGGGGGGGAATCAAACCCCTCCCATCCCTTGGCTCTGCAGGGAGAGAATCTACTTACCCAGTTATCAATAGACAAGATCTATGCAGTTTGTAAGACTCTCCATTGCCCACGGAACTTTGCAAGTAGCCTTGTCAAAAACGGGCTCAGGCTTCCACAGCGGAGCAGAGTAAATGCCCTTTGAGAACGATGGCTCCATGCAGTGGGCATCTCCAGACTAAAGGCTCTGTTCCCAATGAGTGGACCTCCACATCTTGCCTTCAGATGACCTCAAGGGCTGGGCAGATCTTGGAGTCAGGGAAAAAAAAATCTGCTGTATTTTTCTGGATCATGCGAATGTTCTGACACATGAGGACGATGGGATTATTTTGACAGCAGCTTGCATGGCAGCTGCAACAAAGTCAGTGGTAAATGGCACTGGGACGGTACTCTTCCTCCACCCACCTGCCCCAGTCCTGGGGGGGGGGGGGTAAAGAGTTTACAGCATTTCTTACTGTTTAATAGTTACATTACCATATCCCAGTAATGGCGAACCTTTTAGAGACCAAGTGCGCAAATGGTGATTTAGAACCAACTAATTTTTCCCAAAGTGCCCATACAGCAATTTAACCTGAATACAGGTGGCTGTGAAGGGGCAATGTCAGGTGCCCACAGAAAGGGCTCGGAGGGCCACCTTTGGCACCCATGCCATAGGTTTGCCAACACTGCCATATCCTGTCTTGCTTCTAGTGAGCTCAAGGATGTGTCATCTCCAGGCTTAAAACTGGGGTCCTTCAAGGGCCAGATGCAGGGGAGTGGGAATCAGGCCCCGTGCACTCCCTGACACATTTGGAAGGGCCACTGTGAGATACAGGAGCTGGACTAGATGGGCCTTTGGCTGATCCAGCAGGGCTCTTCTTATGTTCTGATGTTCTTATGCACACATGGCTCTCCATATTTTATCCTGAAAACAGCCCTGTGAGGTATCTCGGGATGGCTGGTGCAAGGCCACCCCATGAACTTTATGGCTTAGTAGCAACTTGGAACATTAAGGAATTCGCCCTCAGGGATTTCCAAAATCGGGTATTCCAACCATTACATGGGCCACCATGCCACCCTCACAAGCTCCTGAATGGGCTGAGAAGACCTTATTTCCAGCACCAAGTCCTATGTGATGGTGATTAACTAATTCAGTTTCTCCAACCTGCTGCCTTTGAGGTACAGGGAAGAATGATGGAGTCATCTCTGAGTCTGGGCCTCCAGGGTTTGGTGGTGGCCAGGAGTCCATTTGCACGCTTAAAACGAGTGTGTCAGGTGCATCCAATTCGTAGAGACTTGTTCTGGAGACGGAGGCACATGGCTTAGCATGTCCAAACTTCGGCCCTCCTGGTGTTTTGGACCACAACTAGCAGAATTCCAAGCCTGTAACTCCAATGGCAATGGACTGTGGGAGTTGTGGTCCAAAACATCTGGAAGGCCAAAATCTGGACATGCCTATAATTTCATCCTGGCTAGATTACAGTTCTCGGTGGGGTTGTGGAGGGAATGTGTGTTCCTTGTGCTTAGATCTGCTGGGCGCCTATATTTCTGTTTATGTCTGTATTTTTATGCTGTTGTCTTTTTATACATACTGTATATTGATTTCTTTGTTTATGGTTTCTGCTTTTATCCCTAGTTTATGCTAATTTATTGTTGTTCAGGGCCTTGAGTTGCGGTATACAAATCATAAATAAAACTAAAACAAACAAAAAAGGTGTTGGCACGGGCACAATTCAGTGGGTCCAAAATAAAGCAGCCATGCCCCCCCCCAAAGACACACACTGGAGGCCAGCCTGTCTCCCTCTCTGCTGTCTGTAACGTAATTTAAAGTAGTGAAGTGTTTGTTTCCCCTAGGTTTAAATGAAACTAGGAATTCTAAAGTGCTAGTTGACTTCCATTGTAGATTTATAATGTACAACATTCTATCTACATTCTTTAAAGATTATAAATCTACAACGGAAGTCCGCTAGCACCTTAGAATTCACAGTTTTGCTTAAGCCTAGGGAAACAAAAACAAAAAAACAAAACACTTCACTACTCTAAATTACATTACACTGTCCTTCCCCAAGCAGGCAAAGATTCTTTTATTCAGACAAGCTTTCCCGGGGTGTATGAATGTCTGAATGAGGTCCTTAAATAGATTCTTGCTTCAAATATGTTCTGATATTGCTTATGTATGCTTAATATGGTATTCATTTGATCCTTATTAGTATTTGTACAGTTAACGTTGATACCTTTAAATATTATTGTTTAATGAGGTACATAAAGCTGCCTTGGGTTCTTTTTAAGGAGAAAGGTGTGGTTAAAACATTTTAAATAAATGAAAATATACAAATAAATAAATGCATTTCAAAAAGAACGGCATGCAGGAAAAATCTCTTGTACCTAAAACCGATGTTCACCATCCAAATAGACTGTATGTGTGTGTGTGGGGGGGGGCAGAATAATGATTTCTGAGTGCTGAGGGCGATGCACACTCTGCCTATGCTCAGAGGCTTTATTATTTTGTGTACTGCTGAGTTGTACCCTCCTATCAGCCAGGCTAGTTCTGAGGTCCTTGTCCTTTGGCAGAATGATGTCGGTGCTTTCAGTTCCATCACATTGATAGTGCTATAGTATCTTAATTTTTTAACCTGAGCAAAACCACTTGTGAGATTTGATGTGATTTGATTGCCCTAGGGGCTTGAAATAACTGGGCTAGCTAGCTTTTAAAACTATGCAGTTTGTCTTTTATATATGGTGTGGATTAGTACATTGCACTAATGGGTTGGTAAGAAAAAAAATTAATAATTAAATAAACAAAATTTCTGCCTTGGGCAGAAAAAGTGCTTGGGCCAGCTATGGTTTAGGCTTGAATTAGGCCCAGGTCAGACCTAAGAGTCTGGGTTTACTTGCAGTTCTTCATCTGCCAGTTCTGTTCCTCTCATCTGTGTGTGTGTGTGTGTGTGTGTGTGTGTGTGTGTGTGTGTGTGTGTGGGGTGTGTGTGTGTTGTGTGTGTGTGTGTGTGTTTGGGGGGGGATATTATGTGTGTGGAACAGGGCCCAAGATCTGTGACAGGATGTGGAAAAAGAAGCATTTAAAGGGTTTAAACGAACTACAGAAGGCCTTCTCCTCTAGCAGGATGGAGGAGAGAATGTTGTCATGGCAACAAGGAGGCATTATCTGAACTGCTGCCATAGCAACACAGTAGAGGTAGTTTAGGGCTGTCACCATGGTGACTCTGGGGGCTATGAAGGGTCAGGACCATTGCCTTAGAAACCAGGAAATACTTGAGGTGTTTACTGTGCAAATCCTTGAGGGGGGGAAACACCTCACGATGGGCAATAAGCCCAGCAGAGGTCAGGAAGTGTCAAGGTGGCAACATCTGGACACTGCAAAGCCCTCAGAAGGGTTGGATGCAAAGAGAAGGCAAGAGGAACTCAGAATGGGAAGGGATGTTCTCTGACCATGAGCTTCTGAGCAAGTGGAGAGTGCCTTGCTCCTCTCATGGAGCAGTCTCGACAATTAAGGCTGCCGTCCTAAACACACTTCCACAACTGAGTGGGGTTTACTCTGAGTAGACATCCATAGTTTTGCACCATACGGCTTTTTACTACTCCTAAGCTACATGTTTTGGATCACAAACCCCCACATTCCCCCACTTGTGCTCAGGACGATGGGCCTCCTGGAGCTTGTAGGCCAAAGCATCTCGAGACCCTCACTCATGGCCAAACATGTACCTTCATGAGGCTGTTCACCATTTCCTTCCTCTTCCTCAGTTGCTTTCCTCCTGCCAAGTTTTAATTTTTTTTTTTACAGTGAAGTTTTAGAGGCAGAGACCTCGGTTCTTAAAAGCACCAGGGATACTACATTTATATGAGCATATTACAGTATTGCATTTATATTATTTTGTTCTGAAAGGGAGCTCAGAGAGATTGAAAAATAAAAATTGCAGCTTGTTGTTGTTGTTGTTGTTGTGTTGTTAATGTCGTGGCAGTATAGTAATAATTAGTGCTGGTTTAGGAGGAATCTGGGCCGGCCACCCTCACTCAGGCCAACCCTACCTCTCAGGGTTGCCGTGAAGACACAAGCAAGAAAGAGGCATGTGCATACTCTCTTGAGCAATTGAGAAGAAAAGCAGGACATAAAAGTCACAAATAAGGTGGAGAAGAGGTTTCCTAATGTGGCGTGGTCTACTCTTCTGGTGCCTCTTGTTTTCGGGACGAAATCTTGGAAATGGATCATTTATTCTATAACCTGTGGTTACAGGATGGTGCTAGAAGGCAGCCCTGAAGCAGTGACTTCCCAGCCAATAGATCTCCGGCGAACCTGCCCCAAAAGTGGTCGCATTTATCCTTCACCCGAGGACAGTATATTGTTGACCAAGGAGCCAGTGAAATATGGGGAGCTAATTGTGCTGGGGTAAGTCAAAGCACCCTTCTCTCTAGAAAAAATGTTTTGCTGGAACTCCAGGTTATTCCTTCACAGGTCTTCCTCTAGTTGTTTGAAACAGTAATCTAACAACAAAAAAAGCAAAGCATCAAAAAGTTCGGCTAGCATACCAACACAAGTATAAAATAATTTTTCACCTCTGTGCTCCCTACCACTCTCAGGACTAATTTACACATTTATTTTACTTGATGTTTTGTAGTTGCTCCATCTCTTTCCAGAAGTATAATGATTCATGTCCAAGGGAATAATTCCTTCCTTTCTGAAACACATGTATTAAAAATAAATTCCACATTTTTTAAATCATTGGATCATACAATAGTGAAGTTGGAAGCGGCATACAAAGCCATCCAGTCCAACCCCTGTTGCTCCGTGCAGGAATACAAATCAAAGGAGATCTGCCAAGTGGCTGTCCAAATTTCTCTTGAATGTTTCCAGGGTTGGAGTACTCACCATCTCTTGAGGCCATTGGTTCTATTAAAAGTTAAAAAAGAAAGAAAGAAAGAAAGAAATGGAAAGAAACAAACAAAATACAAAATGGTTTTTTTTAAAAAAAAATATTCATTTTGTATTAAACAAAACAAAACAGGCCTAGTTTAACTTTTTTCTTCATTTAGCAGCTAGAAGAGGTTTGAATCAGTGGAACTAGTAGAGGAATTGAATCAAAATCCTCATTGATTCGGTGAACCTACTCTACGGCGATTTACAGTACTGTGTTAAGCCACAGAACAATGGCCAGTGACACATACAGAGATAAGAGCAAATCCTTCCTATAAACCTAAATTCTAACAGTGCCCCCACATTTACTCTGGCCGTGCCATTACACTTCTCAGCCAAGTCACACCACAGTATCTAGGGCTCATTTATTTGTACATGTGATGTATGGTGTACATTGCAAGCAGTGCCCCCCTGTATCAAGTAGGGTAAAACAGAACAAGTGTGTCAGATCATTCCAAATTCCTGCCACATGCTGTCACTGATCTCAAAGTGGCTAGTCTAAAAAAAATTAAAATTAAATTAACAATTTAATTTAATGTTTTTAGACAGGGAAGAAAGGAATAATACATTAAATTAAAAAACTTAAGAAAGAGAAATTTGAGATAGTAACAGCTGAAGTGGGCTACATGGGTTAAATTCCAGGCTGTATTTAGAGCTTAAAGTATACTATGGAGAAAAATAAAATCGCGTTTTCCCTATAATATTGGGTCCAGCCACAATTAGTTTCTTTGGACAAATTTGAACTGCAGCATAACCAGCTTTTTCCTCAAGGCAAAAGTTATTGTATAAGTTAAAACTGAACCGCTATGTGTCAGTTGACAATTTACATCAGCTAATTACTCTTGTTTCTTGCCAGGATGGCTATGTAAACAAATACTTCAAAAGTTCATAACTTGTATTAATAATGTCATTCTTGCTCTAAAAGTTCATTAGTCTGTCTTTTATGCTGCTCATTGTCAACACTCAGCAACCAAGTACTCTGGGTGTTTGAGCCTGTGGTCTAAATATTGCACTCCATCTCTCTGAGGTAACGGCCATTTCAAAACCTCTTTCTAATAACAAAAATCTTAAGTCAGCCTTAAATGTGCTTGGTTTTTTGTTATGCATGGCTTTTCCTGGGAGCTCTTGTAAGTCTTAAAATGATGATCAAAGGTGGGGTGTGACTGGAATAACTATTTTGATTTTGATTTTGGGCAAGCGTAGTCTTTATGGTTCTGAACATCTTTCCGTGTACAGTGGAACTGAACTGAAGACATATACGCTAGGATCCCCTTATCCATGGGATCATTATCCACTGATTCACTATTCCATGGCCTGAAAATATTAAAAATAATAAAAAAACATATTTTAGAATACCTTATTTTTCCTGTCTATAAGACTCCCCAATGTATAAGACGCCCCCCCCCCACTTTTCCAACCCAAAATAACAGTTTTGTAACTATGTGGTTCTCTCCTTGGCTTATTTCCCTGTATAAGATGACCCTCAATTTTTAATCTAAAATTTTTAGACAAAAATATAGTCTTACACGGTCCATGGAAAAATATTGTACTGTATATATGACTAAACAAAAGGTTCTCAGAATTGGCCACTAGAGAGAGCCAGATACCATGCTAGCTATAGCTTTTGCTATTAAAAATCAATAATCCTTTTATGCAAGCTCTTTTCCCTCTCACACAATACCAGAACCAGGTGTCATCCACTCCAATTGAGGGGTGGGAGAGTGAGAACAGACAGAAGAAAAATGCTTCTTTACCCAGCATGTTGTTGGTCTGTGGAACTCCCTGCCACAGAATGTGGTGATGGCATCTGGCCTAGAAGCCTTTAAAGGGGGATTGGAAAGATTTCTGGAGGGGAAAAATGCATCGCAGGTTACAAGCCATGATAGGGAAATGAGTTATCTCCAGGCTTAAAAGGAGGGTACCTCTAAATGCCAGATGCAGGAGAGTAGCATCAGGAGTCAGGTATCTCATTGTTTCATGCGCTCCCAGAGACATCTGGTGGGGCCACTGGGAGGTACAGGAAGCTGGACTAGGCAGGTCCTTTGGCTCAATCCAGCAGGGCTCTTCTTAGGTTCTTAGGTTCTAATGTTCACCTTCGTGTGCATTTTTTCAGCAACTGCGGGGTGTGTGGGTAAGGGGCTTATAATCGATCTTCTGTAGACCTGGGGGGGGGGCTACAGTGTTACAAAACAACAAACATTTAGACATTCAGAGTAAGTTTTAATACATTTGCCAGCAGTGCTGATCCATATGATGGTGTTATTATCATTATTAGATTGTCAAGAACTACCAGGCAAAGCCATGCATAGCAACAAAATCTTGTCCTGCCCCCCCCATTTTAAGTCTTAAAGAAAGGAAACATAGCAGCAGAGTTAAAAATGCAGTAACTGGAGAGAAATCCAGACTCTGGGCCCCCTATTGCGACACGGAGATGTTCAGCTCAGGGTCTGTATCAGAGAGAAACGTAACCCATGACTGTCATGTGCACCAGGTACAATGGTTCCTTGCCCAACGGGGACAAGGGCCGGCGCCGCAGCCGGCTGGCCCTGTACAAGAGGCCGAAGGCCAACGGGGTCCAACCGGACGTCATCCATCACATCTCTACACCGCTTGTGTCCAAGGTGAGTTTGAGCCCCCTGCTTGGCCTGCCAGAAAACCACTTCTGCTCGTCGGGAACCACCCGTGTGTCCTGGGAACGTGCGGCTCTGAATATAGTTGGAACACATTGCTTTAGTTAGAACCCTCAAGATGTAGACAGGCCCGGTGCTAGGTTTTTTTGCACCCTAGGCGAGGGGGTGGGGGTGGCGGGGGTGGCGGTGGCGGGGGGTGGCGGGGTGGGGGTGGGTGGGCGGTGGCGGGCTGGCAGGGCGGGCGGTGGGTGGGCAGGGGGGTGGCGGGCGGGGGACGGCGACGGGCGTGGGGGTGGACGGCTATGGGTGCAGGCGGTGGCTGGCGGGCGGGCGGGCGGCGGGGGGCAGCGATGGGCGGACGGCGACGGGTGGCTGGCGGGCAGTGGGAGGACGGACGGCAGTGGCCAGCGACGGGGGGGACGGCGGGGCAGCGGCAGGCTGTCCAGCGCCCTCTCTCCATTTTGGCGCCCTAGGCAACTGCCTAGTTCGCCTTAATGGAAGTGCTAGCCCTGGATGTAGAGTCTCATTTTTTTTTTGTTTTAAGGGGATGATTCAGTGGGAAACACCTGGTGGTGGGCCACAGGCAATACATTAGAAAGCCCCAAGTCTTCGTGTGAGAAAAGACTCTGGCTGACACCCTGGAGTCAATATAGACCACAAGAAGTTAGCTGAACCCATGGTTTGCATTGGCAGAAGCCCCTGAAGCCTGGACGCCTTCAAAAGGGGATTGGACAGATTCCTGAGGAAAAGTCCATCACAGGTTACAAACCATGATGGAGATGTGTCATCTCCAGTCTTAAAACCAGGGTACTTCAAGGGCCAGGTGCAGGGGAGTGGGATCAGGAGACAGAGATCTAGTCTTGTGCGCTCCCAGGCACATTTGGTGGGGCCCCTGTGAGATACAAGAAGCTGGACTAGATGGGCCTTTGGCCTGATCCAGCAGGGCTCTTCTGATGTTCCTGTGGCCATCAATCAAAGAACGTCTCTCAGAATCCATAGAAGCTTACTTTTTATATCCCAAGACAGCTCAGCGCAAGGCCACCTTGCATGGGAACTTTGGCTATAAGGCATGGGGTACAGACACTGGATTTAAGCTATATAAGAGCAGGAGGGAAGGGGGTGGTGCCCATTGCTTCAAGGGTGGAGTAGGGGCCACCTAGGGACCGAGAGGTTGGTGGCCATCAACAGTCTCCCTTCTTCCCAACAGGCACTGAGCAACAGAGGCCAACACAGCATCTCCTACACCCTCTCTCGGAGTCACTCGGTCATTGTGGAGTACACCCACGACAGCGAGACTGACATGTTCCAGGTACCGGCAGCAGCACTTGCCTTGAGCGGGATGACCAAGGGGCAGAATCTCAGGACGGGGAAGGTCTAGATGTGTCACACGGCAGCCCCCCTCATTGCCTACCCCGCAGGACTGAGGGTCAGGGATGACTGGGTTCGTAGTCCAACACTGTGAAGCGAGCGTAGCAAATAAGACCGGGCTGTCAGATTTGCAACCGGGAAAGCCATTGGAAGCCCCGCAAAGGGTAGGGAAAAAAAGGCTGTCTGCTCTCCTTAGGAACATCCTGAGCTGCTGAGCAATGCAGTGGCTTGAATTTCCTCCTAAACATGCACGCACAGCCAGTGTAAGTGTCAGAGAGACCCAGGCTTCAGGCTTCGCCACTCTGCTGTGATGCTGGCTTCTCCTGAAGGCCTGAGCACGCTTGGTGCCTGCAGAAGAGCAGCCATCTCTTGGGAGAGAGAATAGAAGGCTGGTTGGGGGAAGGAAACGGACCCATGTGGTGGTGGAATGGGCAGCGGCATTGGGTGTTTCATGGAGCAGGCCGCCACTGGGCCGCTTGGAAACCTGCCGGCATGGATTTCGCCCGCTCAGTAGTACTATTAATGCCAGTCTGTGCTGATGACGGGCCTTTAAACTGGAACAGGGTTGAAAGGATGTCAAGTCAGTGGCGGGTGGAAAGTCTGAGCTGTAGCTATGGGATTCTGGTGTGGTTCTTATGCTGGCCATTCCTTCCATGCACAGAGGGATGCTGTCCCAGTGACAAACCGAACCCTTGATCACCCTCTTCTCAAGAAGGGATGAGACAGAGGTGTGATTCCCACTCATCTGGTCCTTTGGTATTGTTGGGCTGCTTTTCAGAATCCCTGCACGCCGGCCATCCTTGCAGGGGTATCAGGAAGCCCCAGAGTTCAGCAATACCTGAGGACCCCAGTTTAGGACCAGTCAGTGTGGACTTCAGCCAGCAAAACGTTCCTTGCCACGGTGGCCTTGAGATGGGTTGTTAGACTTTAGGTCCCATCATCCTTTCTCCCACCACCATGAATCATGCACCCAAGGAGGCATGGGTATGGGTTAGGGTTAGGGTTAGGGTTAGGGTTAGGGTTTGGGTTAGGGAGTGGATGCTGCTCATTGTCGGTTGTGTTCCCTTCAGTTGGCTCAGGCACAGACAAGGACCATTTTGGCCATTCAGATGTTCTGGGCAGAGCTTGTCATGTTATAGTCTAAACCCCCCGAATACATGGCAGTGGATGCTTGCTGATGATTGTGGAAAGAGCCAACCGAGCAGTCCCCTATTCAAGGGCTGGTTTTGTCCTGCCGCTCCAAGAAGCTTGGAGGAGAAGTCCATCGCAGGTTACACACTGTGATGGGGATGTGTCATCTCCAGGCTTAAAACCGGGGCACCTCAAGGGCCAGATGCAGGGGAGTAGGATCAGGAGACAGAGATCTAGTCTTGTGCGCTCCCAAACGCATCTGGTGGGGCCACTGTGAGATATAGGAAGCTGGACAAGATGGGCCTTTGGCTTGATCCAGCACGGCTCTTTTCATGTTCTTATGTTCTTATGTGCAGCCTCGGCCCATCACAAGGGCTTAAGAGAGTTGCAGAGCAAAAGCATCTGCCCTTCCTCAGTTCTTTTTTCTTTATTCTGCAGCAGGCAGAAGACAACCTAAATTCAGGGCGCAGGCAAACATCCGTGTCTGACTCGGGGCCTTTTTACACGACCCCTAAGATCTGCTGGCCACTTAAATTCGGACCAGAGATCTTAGGGGTTCCTCGCTCTTCCTCTGTCCCCACCCCCCTCCGCACTTCCTGGTTGCTGGCTGCATGAGGGAGGGAGAAAAAAGAAAGAAAAGAATGCCTTCTTACCTCTGTTTTGTTCCGGGCAGCATTCAGATCTCTTAAAGGGGGGGGGGGGGGCGCAAAAAAAGAACAAACGGAAGCCAGGAGAGCCCCGCACTCACTATCCTTACACCGGATCAAATATTTGTCACCTCCAAAAAGCAGGTACAAGAAAACTGCTGTTTGGTCTTGCTAAAGTGGGCGGGGTCGCACTTAATTGTCTGCAAAGTCCAGAGCTGGTGGGTAAACATTTTTAAGGTCTGGACCTTGCAGCCATTTGCGGCGGAGCTTAGGGGTCGTGTATAAACGCCCTCGGTGTGTTGGTTTGTCTTTATTTCTCCTGGTCCTCTGTCCTCAGATTGGCCGCTCGACAGAAAGTATGATTGATTTCGTGGTGACGGACACGGCCCCTGCGTCCAATTCGGCCATCGACGGCCAGTCGGCTCAGAGCACCATCTCCCGCTTTGCCTGCCGCGTCATATGCGAGAGGAATCCCCCTTACACGGCGCGAATCTATGCTGCTGGCTTTGACGCCTCCCGCAACATTTTCCTTGGAGTGAGTGAGTCACCAGAGTAGTTTTGTGCGCTTCTTTCTATGCATATATACTTGTGGGGTTACACAATGCAACAAAGGGCCTTTTTTCACGACCCCTAAGATCCGCTGGCCACTTAAATTTGGACCCGAGATCTTAGGGGTTTGTCGCTCTTCCTACATTCCCACCCCCTCCGCACTCCTGGCTGCTGGCTGCGTGAGGGGAGGGAGAAAAAGAGAAAGAAAAGCATGCCGTTCACCTCGTTCTGCCTCTCGTCTCTGTAAAAGTAGCTCTTAAAGGGGCGGGAGCCAAAAAACAACAACAAACAGAAGCAAGGAGAGCCCTGCACTCACTATCATTACACCGGATCAAATAATTTTCATCTCCAAAGAGCAGGTACTTGAAAGGTGCGGTGGGACGTGCTAAAGTGGGCGGGGTCGCACTTAATTTCCTGTTAACTCCGGAGCTGGTGGGGAAACATTTTTAAGCTCCGGAGCTGGGAGCCATTTGCCCCGGAGTTTAGGGGTCGTGTATAAACGCCCAAAGAGTATCAGTTGCCGCGACTCAAGACAGGCAGAACAGGCCCCATTCCAAACGGCTGCAGCCCTTCCCAGAAAGCAGGCAATTTTAAAGTCCAAGTACTGTATATGAAAAACAAGACAGGCCCTGTTCCCTTTTCAGTGACAAACATCTTGTTTTCAGGGAATCTTACCTTTTCCAAGATGATAATAGGCTGTTCCACTTCACGGATGGGTTTGAGCCCCTCATAAGGGAACAGTGTTCATCCATGACAACAGCGCATGAACCTTTGATTATAACGGAGGGAAAAATTAACTTTGGCTCTTTTATAGATGAATTTTTCAAAAACCTGCACATTCACTCTGCTCCGAATTGACAAATCTGAATATGGGGGCCTTTTCACACGACCCCTAAGATCTGCTGGCCCCTTAAATTCGGACCAGAGATCTTGGGGGTTCGTTGCTCTTCCTTCCTCCCCACCACTCCGCACTTCCTTGCTTCTGTCTGCGTGAGGGGAGGGAGGAAAAAAAGCCTTTAAAAGGGACAAAAGAATAAAGCCTTACCTCCGGTGCCGGTGGAAGTTGCTCCGAGCCCCAGTCACTTCCTGGTTCCTCTTAAAGGGGCGGGAGGCAAAAAACAACAACAACAAAAAGAAGCGAGGAGAGCCCGGCACTCTCCGCATCAAAATTTTTCACTCTCCCAGAGCAGGTACTTGAAAGCTGCGCTGGGTCGCGCTTAGGTGGGCAGGGTCGCACTTAATTTTCTGTTAGCTCCGGAGCTGGTGAGGAAACATTTTTAAGTTCCAGAGCTGGGAGCCATTTGCAGCGGAGCTTAGGGGTCGTGTATAAACGCCCTGGGAGAATGCAAACGTGAGAAAAATGCCCATTGGGACTCAGAGGATTCTGTGTTCAGCTTTTTAAAAATCCGGATTTGGTGACAAGTTAGTGCTGCCACCTCTTTTCCTCCTGAAAGGCTCCTCATGGGAACATCTATAGGGTGGCCAACATGATTTTCATTTGTAGCCATTTAATTTGGCCAGTGCAGATGGGTGGAAATTTCACTTTGTTTCAGTTTTGAACAGCATACTAAAACAGAATTAAATCAGATTTTATGGGAGCTGAGACTCCAAACATCTTATGGGCCAAAGGCTCCTTTCAATCTTCAGTATGCCCAGTGTAACACTGATGGATAGTTGTGCTCCACAATGTTTTTATACTGGAAAAGCCATCATGTTCTTATGTTCTTATGTTCTTCTTATGTTCTTATGTTCTTCTTATGTACTTATGTTCTTATATCCCTCACCCATTTTCAATGCTGGGTAGAACTGATGGGAAATGTCTGCCAAGAGCATCTGTAGGAGCCCCCGTGTAAAATGACCCAGTTGGCATGCAGGCACGTCCAAACTTTGTCCCTCCAGATGTTTTGGACCACAACTCCCACGGACCTTTGCCATTGGAAATATAGGCTTGGAATTCTGGGAGTTGTGGTCCAAAACATCTGGAGGGACAAAGTTTGGACATGCCTGGACAGACCTCATCTAGAAGGGGGGTAGAGCCATCCCTGCTATGGGGCAGACAACCCTCTAACTACGCGTGTGGGGAGTGGCTTGCCGCTGGACCATGGCCGCCCCCACGTACCCCTGGCCCAAGCGGTGCCGTGATGCTCGTCTCTGGTTTCATTGGCAGGAGAGGGCAGCGAAGTGGAGGACTCCGGACGGGCTGATGGACGGGCTGACGACCAACGGGGTCCTCGTGATGCACCCCAAGGGCGGCTTCAGCGAGGACTCCACGCCGGGCGTGTGGCGTGAGATCTCCGTGTGTGGGAACGTGTACGCGCTGCGGGACAGTCGCTCGGCACAGCAGCGGGGGAAGCTGGTACGTTGGGGGAGGCTGAGGCGGGGCCGCTGGGCTGTGGGAGGGGATGCCCCCGTCCTCCGGAGGAGCCACGGCTCAAGAGTGGGCCCTGCACCACGGGGACCAGGGCCCCTCCCTGCCTTGCCCGAAGCTTCACGCAAGAGGGCAGTCCGTCCGTGAGGCCTCCTGTTCTGACACCTTTCTCCCGCGACCAGGTGGAGTCGGAGTCGAATGTGCTGCAGGACGGCTCCTTGATCGACCTGTGTGGGGCCACGCTGCTGTGGCGGACCTCAGGGGGGCCTCCTGCGCACCCCCACCCTGCAGCAGCTGGAGGGGCTACGGCAGGAGATCAACGCCGCCCGCCCGCAGTGCCCGGTGGGCTTCAGCACGCTGGCCTTCCCCAGCCTGGCCCAGCGAGGGGTGGTGGAGAAGAAGCAGCCCTGGGTGTACGTCAACTGCGGCCACGTCCACGGCTTCCACAACTGGGGCTTCCGGAAGGAGAAAGGGGGCCTGGAGAGGGAGTGCCCCATGTGCCGCCGCTCGGGGCCCTACGTGCCTCTCTGGATGGGCTGCGAGGCGGGGCTCTACCTGGACGCCGGGCGCCCCACCCACGCCTTCTGCCCCTGCGGCCACGTCTGCTCTGCCAAGACTGTGCAGTACTGGGCCCAGATCCCGCTGCCCCACGGCACCCACGCCTTCCACGCTGCCTGCCCGTTCTGCGGCACCTGGCTCACCGGCCAACAGGGCTTTGTGCGCCTCATTTTCCAGGGCCCCCTCGACTGAGCCGGGGAGGAGGAGGGCGGGGGGGGGGCAGGCGGAGGGGGGGGGGGGGAGATGGAAAATAAAACATCAACATCCGAGAATCGTGTCTCCCCATTGAGGTGTGTGTGGGGGGGTTAGCGTTGTGCGTCTGTCTGGTTTGCTGAAAACGCCTTTCACTCTGGGGACGAACTTCCTTCTCTGGGTCAGGAGCCCTCTGCATATTCAGTCTCCTGCCTTCTTCCCATAGAATGACCCCAAAGAGCGACTGCTCCAGGAGGTCCCTCTCAGAGGTTTGCAGGTTAACCAAGAAACCCCAAATTCTTCCGGGCCCCTTTTGGCATGCCAGAAAGGAACAGGTTGGATGTGGTCTGAGCTTTCTGTGGACTGTAGCGCCATCCTATACATGGAGAGGAACTTCATTAGACAGACACGTGTACACCCATGTAGGGTGGTGGGGATCAGAAAGGAATGCCCCCCCAAAAGGCACCCAAGTGGTGGTGATTTCAGCAGTAGTCATTATGAATTTAATAATCATGGACAAACGCTGAAGAAGAAGAAGAAGAAGAAGAAGAAGGAGGAGGAGGAGGAGGAGGAGGAGGAGGAGGAGAGGAGGAGGAGGAGGAGGAGGAGGAGGAGGAGGAGGAGAAGAAGAAGAAGAAGAAGAAGAAGAAGAAAGGAGGAGGAGGAGGAGGAGGAGGAGGAGGAGGAGGAGAAGAAGAAGAAGAAGAAGAAGAAGAAGAAGAAGAAGAAGAAGAAGAAGAAGAAGAAGAAGAAGAAGAAGAGAAGGAGGAGGAGGAGGAGGAGAAGGAGAAGGAGAAGAGAGGAGGAGGAGGAAGAAGAAGAAGAAGAAGAAGAAGAAGAAGAAGAAGAAGATGATGATGATGATGATGATGATGATGATGATGATTGGGAGGGGACAGGTTCCTCCCAAGCCCAGTAAGAGGAGCACATATATGGAGTAGAGATGGGCACGAAACACTAAAATAGCATTTCATTTCGTTTTTCATTTTGTTCAGTTTTCTTTCGTTTGAAACAAATTTTTTTCTTAAAAAATTGTTTTGGTTTTCATTTTGTTTCGTTTCATTTTCAGTGTACTCTGTGTGGTGCTTGTTTAACTTGATCGTGCACGCAAAGGTGAGATTTTTTTTAAAACCATTTTTTTTTTTTTTTTGCTGCTGCCCCAAGTGCTGATCAGCTGTAGAGCGGGCTTGGGGCAGCAAAAAAAAAAGTTTACAAATCCCTCCAAGGGATGAGGAAAAGGAGAGGTTTTTTAAAACTTTTTTTTAAATTGGCACTTGGGGCGGCAAAAACGTTTTAAAATCCTCTGGTTTCTTGCACCTGGCCTTTCCTCGTAGGAATGCATGACTTCAATGCATTCCTATGGGAAAATGAAATGGAATGGAATGAACATTTCCTTTTCATTTTGTTGTGTTGCATAATTTCGTTGTTATTCGTTGGATAATGAAACGAATAACGAAATAATAAAAAGTTTTGTTTCGTGCTCATCTCTAATAAGGAGAAGAAATCCCAGGTCACCATAAAGGTTGGCCATCTTGACGGGTTCCTTCTCAGAGCAGCCACAATTGGAAAGGATATTTCTAGCTTCCGATGGGCTATCCCTCCTGTCCTAAATATTTTTTTTCATGCACACACCCACACCCACATCGATTTCTATGAATGGGACAAAGCAGACTTCCCCAGTTGGGTGCCTTCTAGGCTGGCCGGGAATGATGAGAAGGGCAGAGAAGCCATCTGGGAGGCTTCTTTGTTGAGGAAAAGTGGCCTTAGGATTAACCTGGAGGGCTGCTGTCCCTCAGAACTGGCAATATTCGTCTCAGCAGACCAAGGGCATCATCAGGTCCCCACGATGATGTGAGCAGGCCCAGTGGTTAGTGTCCACTGTGAAGATGGAAGGTTCCGGGTAGAATTTCTGCCATCTCTTGATGAAACAGGATATCAGTGACAGAGCTCAGGAAAAACACTGCTGAAAAACACTGGACACTGGAGGAGAATGGAAGAGGCCAGCCGAGAAGGGCTCTGGTCCTTCTCCCAAAAACCTCCCTGTCGTAGTTTAAAACCCAAATTCGGGATGCCTATGAGGTGCAAAGAACTTGGCTAAGTCCTTTAAGGCTTCCGTGTCATTCCTTGGTTTCTAATAGTAAGCGGGAAACCAGAAAGGCTAAAGGAAGATTTTCCTGGTCCTGTCCTACAAATAAACCCATGGGAAGAGCATCATGGGGTTCAATCTTTGTGCATCAGCCTTGCGGCTCAAGCCACACAGGGATGTATTATTATCCGACTAGTGACAATGCTACACTTCAGATTTTCTTCCCCCTGGCCATCATTACAGGGGAAGGCGGAGCATCAATGACAGACTAGGAAGATAATAGTTTCATTATTGATCTTCATTCTTAACTTGAAATAGCTTTCATCCTGCAGAGGACAATTAGCGCTGGTCTGCTAAAGCGCCCCTAGTGCTTGGAGATTCACCATTCAAGTGGCTGGCTGGGGGCGTTCAGAGGAGCCAGCGTTCCTAGCAAGCCTGGGGTGGCAGGAGGTGAGTGGGAGCAACACAGAGAATGTTATGGATTATGCAGAAATAACGAGAAGTCCTACTCCCATGAAGAAAGCCTTGCTGCCAGATGGGCAGTATAAAAATCTAATAAATAAATGTATATATAAAAATAAATAAATACCCTTCAGCATTACGTCAGCCATGCAAGCAGTAGGGATGAGAAAGAAGCATTCTCATCCATGATGTGTGTGTGTGGGGGGGGACGGGGGACGGGACGGGGACGGACACACCTCACCTCCCAAATCGAGCCATGGGATAGAAGAAAACCATGGGGGGTGTGGAAATGTGCAGATCGCAAAACAAACTAGCAAACAAAACACACCAGCCTTTTTTTAAAAAAAAATGCAATCAGGCTTTTAAAACTAGAGAGAAGGTGTTCATGGGGGGTGGAGGGAATTACCAGAATTAGGGGTGTGGAAATACCAACGGCTTCAGTTAGGCCCAAATTATTTGCCTTAAAATAACACCAGATTTAACTTTGAGATGATTTGTAGCCAAATAGTAGCAGGCAAAGCTTCTATCTTTTCCTTCCTTTCTTCTTTCCAGAAACCATGAAGTTTACTCAAAATACTCAAGAGATAATAATAGTTATTGAATAGCAGAGGAAAAAATTAAATAAATAATTCAGCAGCTACAAAACAAGTTACTGCCCTTCCTTGTTTACAGCTTATTAAGGCAGCCATTGGGATTTGCAAGAGGGAACACAGCAAATTCAACTAGCTGCAACCAAGGGTTTTCTTTCTGGGACAAAAACACGAGTTGTGCTTTCGGCATGTCTATAAGACGAAATGCAGCCTGTTTTCACTACAGGCAAACTCTGGCCCATGAACTCGCTGGGTCTGGCATCCCAGGATAGTTCAACAGGTGAAGCTTCCCGGACAAACACGCAGAGGAAGGCGGCATCGAAGTAGGGGGGGGGAGAGGCGGAGATATAGTAATCGTCTCACCAATCAGAGGCAAGGAGTTAAGAGGCGGGACTTGGGACTCTAGCAACGCAGGCGCGGACCTCTGATTGGGTGCCTGGCGCCCGGGAGGCGGGCCCGCTGGCTTTGAAGCGAGGAATGGACGGCGCCGGGGGGGGGGAGAGATAGAGAAGGGGGCGTGGCAGGAAGTTGCCTCCTCGGCGGCGCGGAGGGAGGGGCCAGGTAAGGCGGGGTGGGAGTGTGGGGGGGGACGCATTTCAGGGGCGGACCAGGTGCTGGCAAGTCCGGCGGCGCCCCTTTCCCCCCGGGAAAATGGTTCCTTCCCATCTTGGTTCCCGAAGCTCAGGAGGGACAGCAAGAACCCCCTTCACCCCTCGCCATGATGAGATCGAGGGCGAGCTGATGGGATCCACTCCCAGAGATCCACTCCCAGGCGGAGCAGACAGGGGAGCCACCCCCACCCCGCCACCCCATCACCTGCCCCTGCGTGCAAAGCAGGGGTCGTGGGGGCTTGTTGTGCCCCTCTGGGTTTCTTTGATGCACCCCCCCACGACCCCCTCCTATGGAATACAGCTGTTTGGCTGGACAGGCAGCAGTTTTATGTTTCACTGCTCATCCAAGCAGCTTCGTCAGTCTGAGCAAAGCTGGGTGCGAGTCCCCAGTTTTATAGTTCCCTTTGACCTCATGTCACTCTGGTCTGAAATAGGCTCATAAGATGGACAATGGCCTGAATAGGCTCAATAGGCCATTAGGTGGACAATGGCCTAAGGGTCGTTAGCTATGGCCTTGGTGGTGGAGGTGTGAAGTTATTTTTGACTTCTCTGGGTATTGTTGAAGTCATTGCCTAATAAGTGGCAGATAGACTGTGCCTGAGCCCCCCACCTCTGTTGAGAGAGGGGTTTTCAATACTCATGATAGGGACGGAAGAGCATGTCTCAAAATCAAGATGTATTGTAAGCAGACCCAAATATGGCTAATGCCAATTCTTAGTTGTGTCAATGAGACCTTCAGAGAAATGTATCTGGCACCCTCAGATGGGTTTACGCTTGAATATTGTTTATAATAATGTTGGTGTTTATAAATCCTTATCAGTCACATGAATGGTTGTGTGAGTACAGTACTGTATTTCCATTTGATAGAGCAGCCATAAGCACCCTGAAGCCTAATCTCGGCAGATGTCAGAAGCTAAGCAGGGTCTGGTCTGGTTAGTGCTTGGATGGGTCGCCATCTGGGAATACCAGGTGATGTAGGCTAGGCGACATGCCAGCTGAAGAAGTCCCGTTGCCATGACTCAACTTCCACACACACACACACACACACACACACACACACAAATTACACTTACCACTTGCTTTGCCATCGTTGGACTTGGTGTGTTGCTGGTTGGTTGCCAGGCTCCTCACCCCACCCCACCCCCCATTTTAAAATGCTCAAATTGCTCTCTCACTGGTCCTTTACTACTTACCTCAATGTGCCCCCCTCTACAGCATTTCTCTTAACATTTAAGCTTGGCCCTCTGGAAAAGGTTCTCCACCTTTGCTGCAGAGAATCCTGAGGGACAGATGCTGTGACTGGTACCAGGCAGTTTAATTCAGAACCATCAGGAGCCCTTGCCCTTTATTCCAGAGGGTTTCTGGATCATTGCCTGACTTCTCCAGGGAGGGTTGGGAAGAACCTGTATCTGAAGGTCTGGTAGCCTGTCCATCTGAACAGAGCTGGGCTAGATGGACCAGAAAATCCTGTGGTCCTGGAGCAGTGGCTTCTGTTGTGTCTCTGGGCCATGCCGATGCGTGTGGATGCCTCCTTCCTACCTCTCTCCCAGAAGACGTGCAAAAAATGTTTTATTTCTATAGGGAGTGGTTCTTGAATTCTGAAAGGAAAGAAAATTCTATAGATGATAGAGAAACTCCCAATCCCAGTTCCATAATTCTCGTTTACTCTTCTCCTGACCACTTAACTGGGGGTCACAGCTGTCAAAAGTTGGGAGACGGGGGGACACACACACGCCTGTGATACAGGCATTTCTGGGAGAAAAGGAGAGCCATAAGGAAGTGAAAGCTGGCCTGTCTTCTGTTAGTAAAGCTTTTCTGTAACTGGCTTAGCTAGCTGGCACTGACGTGAGCCTTGCATTTGTGAGCAAGGTTGCTAAACCTGGCATCTGTCCTGGCTCTGGGGACCATAATAATTCTGAGCACTGACCATTTGTGGATAACCTCTCAGCGTGATTACTTGTGGAGTGGGAACTGCTAAGGTCAGCAGGAGGCCTCTCAGAATCCATCCATTTTCTTCTTCAAGGATGCTTGCAGGATAAAATGTACTTAGAATCATAGAATCATAGAGTTGGAAGAGACCTCAAGGGCCATCTAGACCAACCCCCTGCCATGCAGGAGCCCCATCACAGTATTTCCGACAGATGGCCATCCAGCCTCTGCTTAAAAACCTCCAAAGAAGGAGACTCCACCACCCTCTGTGGCAGCATATTCCACTGCCGAACAGCTCTAACCGTCATGAAGTTCTTCCTAATGTTCAAATGGAATCTCTTTTCCTGTAGTTTGAAACCATTGCCCCGAGTCCTAGTCTCTGAAGCCATGGAAAACAAACCTGTTCCCTCTTCAATATGACATCCTTTCAAATATTTAAACATAGCTATCATATCCCTCCTCAGCCTTCTTTTTGAAAGGCTAAACATTCCCAGTTCCCTAAGCCATTCCTCATAAGACATTTCCTCCAGATCTTCCACCATCCTGGTCGGCCTCCTCTGTACCTTTGGGGTGGTTTTTTTTTGGGGGGGGAGGGTGTTTTTTGGCAGGGCAGGAGTGGTTGAATTTTGTGGCCTTATTCATGGTGGGTTTTTTTTTGTAAGGAGGGGGAGTCTTCATTCACCCCGTATATTCCAGGATGCATGTGTTTTTTCTTTCTTTCTTGGAAGAAAAATAAATCTGGCAATATTTATTTATTTATTTATTTATTTATTTATTTATTTATTTATTTGCCTACCACTAAGTTTAATTCGAAGAACAACTCCAGGCAGTAAGGAAGAAAAGGCAGTGTGTGTATTCTTCCTTCTTGAAAAAAAAAATCTGTTAAGGAAGCAAAGGCAGTGGAATTGCAGAGTGCTTCCTGACTGATAGCACAAGGAACCTCCCCGTAGCCTCAGGGTGTGAGGAAGCACCAGATTTTTTTTAAAAAAAAATACCACATGATTTAAGAGCAGAGACTCCAGAGAACTGAAAGAGGCGGTCCAGGATGCGAGAAAAGGAAGTGTATGTTTTTAGGGCCAGCCACTCATGCAGGGAAAGGATGCAGGGGTGGGCCTTCGTCTCCTAGCAATGCCACGTATGCCTGTGTCCGTCTTGCCAAGGACAGCCGGAGATTGGTTGGGCAGGTTGCGGGAGGCGTGTCAGCCTGCTTGAAGCTATGAATGGGGGCGAGTGGGGGGGGGAAGGAAGGGGGCTTGGCAGGAAGCTGGTTGCACAGCCTGCAAGAAGGCAGGTGAGGAGAGGTGGGCAAGGTTAACCCAGGGACCTGGTTACCTCTGCATAGGGCTGCTGTTGCTGCCGGGTAGGCTGCCTTTTGTGCAAGGGTTGTGTGTGTCCATGGGAGTGTGTGTGTGTGTGTGTGTGTGTGTGATGTGGCTTCAGATGGGCAGAGCGTGGGTGCAGCTGGGTGAATTTCAGGGGTGGAACGCACCGGCCAGGACTCCAGCTAGCTCTGGGATGTTGTGCCCAAAACAGTTCCCCATCCCAGGCTAAGGTGCAAAGGGCACAGAAGCTGCTGCACGTTTTGTTTTGGTATTTCCTGGCAGTGAAATCAATAACTCAGAGGTTGCCAGAATCTTGCTGGTTAGTAACCCAGTGCAGCGGCGTTAATCACAGGGATGGCTGATCCACTCGGGGCAGTTCGCTACTGCCCGCCGCTGGTACCCGGCTAATTCACCAATAGGATTCTGGCCCGTCAGCCACTCTTCTGCGGCAGCCCCATCATCCCCGGGACATGATCTGCCTTCTGAACCTTGTAAAAACCCCATTTATGTTAGTAAACTGCAAAAGGACACAGAACAGTAATAATTGTCACCACAGTCAATAGAATATATTTTTAAATGGTAACTTTGTTGTCCTTTTAAAATGCGAAAATTCTTTGTTATCATTTTAAAAACTCAGTGCTTGTTTTTAATACGAATACTTGATTTTGCTTTAAACCGATTTACTTCTTGATTAAATTTCTACCCTCTTTCAACTGGGGATGCCTTTGAAAAACGATAAAAGCAAGTAAAAGCAAATTCGGCCGTAGAATCACTAAAACCGAATAATTGGATTTGACTGTGGAAACTTAGGGCGTTTATACACGACCCCTAAGCTGCGCTGCAAATGGCTCCCAGCTCCGGAGCTTAGAAATGTTTCCCCACCAGCTCTGGAGTTTGCATACAATTCAGTGCGACCCCGCCCACTTTAGCGTGACCCAGCACACTTTTCTTGTACCTTCTCTCTGGAGGTGAAAAATATTTGATGCGGATAAGAGTGCCGGGCTCTCCTCACTTGTCTGTTGTTGTTTTTTGCCTCCTGCCCCTTTAAGAGCCCCTTGAGAAGGAACCAGGAAGTAACGGGGCTCGTGGCAACTTCGACCAGCACTGGCAGGTTAGTAAAGGCTTCTTTTGTCCTTTTTTTCCCTCCCTCCCCTCACGCCAACAGGAGTAGGAAGTGCTGAGGGGTGGGGACGCAGGAACAGAAACGAACCCCCAAGATCTCTGGTCCGAATTTAAGGGACCAGCGGATTTTAGGGGTCGTGTGAAAAGGCCCTTAGAACACAGAATGTGTCTTAACATGAAAAATGCCCTCCTCTTGGGGGGGGGGGGGGGGGGCATTTTGGTTCCATCATGGTGGGACCCAGGCTATTGATCAAAAGATGGATGGGATGTAAAATGCAAAAGCTTCGGAATTCCTCAGAGTCACGAGTCTCCTCCTTCCTACCTTATCTTCACAACAGTCCTGCGAGGTGGGTCAGACTGAAGGCGCTTTTACATAACCCCTAAGATCCGCTGGCAACTTAAATTCGGACCAGAGATGTTGGGGGGTTTGCTCCTCTTCCTGCGTTCCCACCCCTCCGCACTCCCTTGCTCCTGTCTGCGTGAGGGGAGGGAAGAAAAAAGGGAGAAAAGAATGCAGGCTCACCTCCGCTCTGCTGTCAGGAGGTGCCCCGGGAAGCATTCCAGTCATTTGAAGGGGCGGGGGGCAAAAAAAACAAACCAACAACAGAGGGCAAGGACAGCTCGGCACTCACTCCTTTGCAATCCGCATCAGAAATTTTTCACCTTCAGAGACCAGGTACTTGGAAAATGCGCTGGGACGCGCTTAGGTGGGTGTGGTCGTACGTAATTTTTTTTTAGTCCGGAGCTGGTGGGAAAACAATTTTAAGCTCCACATCTGGGAGCCCTTTGCCTCGGATTTTAGGGGTCGTGTAAAAGCGCCCTGAGAGAGAGGCTGGCACAGAGCCATCCTGTAGGTTTCCCACCCCAAAGCCCAACCTACTAGCTTTCTCCTCCACAGGAAAGCTTAAATACCTGCTCACAGCGTTGCCCGGAAGTGTTGGTTGCTGCAGTGCCTTATTTCCCTCTGTTCTCCCCCGCCCCTCTGGTTTCCCCCAGTTTGGCACGATGGTGGATTCCCAGTATGTTCTGCCCAACGACATCGGCATCGTGACACTGGACTGTGCCGAAGCTTTCCGGCTGTTGTCCCCGGAAGAGCGCCTGTACGCCCACTACCTCTCCCGGGCCTGCTGGTATGGCGGGCTGGTGGTCTTGCTCCAGACCTCCCCGGAATCCCCTGCCATCTACGTCCTCCTTTCGCGGCTCTTCCGGGCCCAGGATCCGGCGGAGCTGGGGGAGCTGGCCCGCTCCCTGGACCTCACCGATGAAGAGTATCAGGTACCCGAACCAAGAAGGAGGGGTGGGCTTCTCGTTGGCGTTTGGCCCCCGTCTGTCTTAAGAAGAGCCCTGCTGGATCAGACCAAAAGGCCCATCGAGTCCAGCTTCCTGTATCTCACAGTGGCCCCACCAGATGCGTCTGGGAGCGCACGAGACTAGATCTCTTTCTCCTGATCCCACTCCCCTGCATCTGGCCCTTGAAGTACCCTGGTTTTAAGCCTGGAGATGACATATCTCCATCATGGTTTGTCACCTAGGATGGACTTTTCCTCCAGGAATTTATCCAATCCCCTTTTGAAGGCATCCAGGCCAGATGCCATCACCACCTCCTGTGGCAAGGAGTTCCACAGACTAACCACACACTGGGTTAAAAAAAATATTTTCTTTTGTCTGTTCTCACTCTCCCGACCCTCCATTTGAGTGGATGTCCTCTAGTTCTGGTATTTTGTGAGAGGGAGAAGAGTGTCTCTCTATCCATTTGAATCATGCTCTGCATACTTGCTCCCCAGTGTCTCTGTATCTCTTTTGTGCTAAGGTGGGAACTGTTTCTCTTTTAGACTACACCTCCCATTGGCCTTGGGATACTGGGTAGTCAAAAAAAAACCCACCTCCCAAAAGACATCCCCTTCTAACTTTTGCCATACTTGGAATACTCTTGTCCTGGAAGGCAGGATTGGATGCAATTGGTGAACATTCCCGGGGATGTAGATTTTGGTTAAATATAGAGACGTGGTTGGTTGGGTGGAGGTCTCAGTTCTTCTGAAGCCTATAGCCAGCATGGTCAGTGGTTAGGGTCTACGGCACTCTGAGTCCAAAACTATGGGGAAGAGAAAAGGTTCTTTTCTAGGGCTAAGGTCGGAGGATGAAACCATGTGTCTGGTGAGGATGGGGGTCTCCTTCAGAGGAGACCTTGCAGCAGAGACCAGATGGCTGGTGGAGAGGCTGCACCCTTAGAGCATCCAGTTAGACTGCAGATAAGAGGCAGGCAATTAGTAAACTTGTGGGAGCACATTTGGATGTTTCAGTAGGACCCCGAGGTCACCCTGCCGGAGCCAGGTTCAAAATAATGCCGGGTTGGGGACTGAGATGCACATTTCTTTTCTCAGCTCATCACGGGGTTGACCAAAGTGGGCGTGCTCACACAAAGTTGAATATTGGCTGTGCCCATGTGCTGTCCTTGGTTTATCATGTTGTCTGAAAGGGGGCAGTTCCAGTCCTCGCCTTCAGTTGGGTTCCTCTCAACAGACCACACCGAGAAGCCGACAACCAACCCTGGTTTATTGGTTGTGTCATATAAATGTACCAGTTGTGTTAGCTGTTGTGAGTTGTTTTGGGCTGTTTGGCCGTGTTCTGCATGTTTCTCTTCCTGACGTTTTGCCAGACTCGGTGTCCGGCATCTTCAGAGGGCAGGGAGCTCAGGGAACTAGGTGTTCTCTGGGGTATAGAATGAGTGAGATAGTGGTTTTTTTTTTTTTAAAGTTGTGGGAAAGGGGGAAACTTGTCCTATTCAGGAGAATAGGTGTTAGTCGTTGTATTGTGATGTGGAGGGATTAAGAAGTTTAACGGCAGTCAGGGGTGGCGGGCAACCCTTCTCTGTGGTTGATGGGTGTCGTTAGCTGTTCTGTTGTGTGAACTGATCACTGGTGCTTGTGGCTGGGTGGCAGTCGTTGAACTTTGATCTTTTGCAGGCTGTAGCTTTCATTTCTGGAAGCCAGGCTTTGCCCCGGTTGTGTGTTTGCATGGAGGCGAGGAGGTTAAGATGGAAAAGAGAGTCGTTTCTTATTTCTCAGGGTGATGTGTGTACACATGTTAACTGAAATGCATTATCGTTTGTAGGCGTTCTTGGTTTATGCTGCGGGCATCTATGCCAACATGGGCAACTACAAGTCCTTTGGTGACACCAAATTTGTCCCCAACATCCCTCAGGTGAGGCTTGAGATGAAAAGTGTCTTTTGGTTTCGGTGGGAGTGGGAGGAGCCATTTGCACTCTTAGCCAATTGGGATGTCCCTTCCACCTCATTGGCTAAAGTACAAGAGGAGGGGGTAGAGCCACTGCTCTGATGACGGAGACCCAATTCGTAATCATTGTATTTAATTTTATTTTTGCCTTCTTGCTTCTAGGAGCAGCTGAAGAAGCTGGTGTGGGCCAGCCAGGCATTCAAGGAACACCCGGCAGAGATGGGGGCACTATGGGACCGTTGTGGGGACCTCATGTTCTCCTTAGAGCCCACGCAGAGGCATTTGGGGCTCAGGGGCGAGGTACCTGAGCGCCAGTCACCCCTTCCTGGTGTTCCTCCATAGCCTAGCCCTCGGGCCAGGGCAGGCGAGAGGAGATGGTTTGAGCTGGAAGACGGAATCACCCATTTTGGAAGGGATTTTGTAACGGGGGCACCGGCGCTTCATGTTAAAAGCGAGGAGGGAAAGACCGGGCAAGGGGACGGGAATAAACGTTTGCTGATGTGGGTCCATTTCCCATCCGTTTCCCATCCAGTTCTGTGCTCAGATAATCACCAGGCGTCATCCAGGGAATGCTGGCTTACACCTTCGCATGCATAGGAGACTCAGGTGGAAAGCTTTAGCAACTGCTTGTTCGTCGACAAGCCAGAATCTCCCTCGGTAGTCACAGCAAAATATTTCCCCCGGCCAGAGGGGTCCCCCTCCTTTGAGGAGAACACGCTCTGGCGCCATGGTTAGATTGGAGCTGGGAAACCCCTCGCTAGGCCTGCTGGGGCTGTCCTGCGAGACTTACCTCTCATTTTCTCTCTCTTTTTATCCACAGGGTATTTCCACTTACTTCTCTTTGAACTGTAACATGGACGACGCAAAGCTCGCTCAGGACTTTCTGGATTCTCAGGTACCCCTGTTTGATTTCGGCAGGGAAGGGAGGACATGGCCGCCGAGCCGAGAGGTGCTGCTGGCAGGCTGTGAACGGAGCGCTTAGCAAGAACGTTTCCAATTCAGAACAGGAGGCAGGGAACTTTGCTCGGTGTCTTTGGAAAGTGGCCTTGTTTTTGGGTGCGAAAAAGAGAATCAGTGTTGACTCATACGTACGAAGGAGCGAGGAAGGACCTCTCCCCACCAGAGATGCTGTCCCTCACAGCAGAACCATACTTGGCGGGGCAGAGCGACCGCCACTCTGCCCGAAGCCCTAGCATTGACCAGCTTGCTGCCAATTCTCCTTTTTTTTTAAATTATTCTTTGCAGAACATCAGCGCTTATAACACCAGGCTTTTCAAGACACAGGTGGATGGGGAAGTCACCTATGAGGTTCGCCTGGCGTCCGTGGTTTCCGACGGTAAGGGCCCTTGACCAGCTGAGGCGACGTTCCCTGGCATTTCTTGACAACACCTCCCTTTATCTCCCCCAGCGGATAAAAGAGCAACCGAAATCCAGGGGTGCACACCAGAGGGATTTTCTCAGGACCTCATGGCTGATGTTTGCCCAAGTTATAAGGCATGCCCCGTCCTCGTTGGCCTGGTTAGCCCCTCCTACCTCACAGTTAAAACCCCAACAATGAAATTTATTTGATCATATCTAAAATGATCAGGTTCGTTAAAACTGAATTTTTTCTTCTGGAGGCTGATACGCCGAGGCCACCGAAAAATGGTGGGGTTTTGTATGGTGAAGATGTCAACGCCGTTTGTTTCTATCATGTCAGCTGTTGTTACTTTTGAGTCCAGATCTAACAAGAGGTCTACGCCCTGCTTCCCGGAGCCAGAAGAATATCACATTCATGTCTGTTACACATTTCCGTTAATAAAATTGCTAGAAAATCCCTCAGGATTTATCGCGACTCCCTTTGGGTGAATTCATGTGTTGGTTTCCTTGAGTCTGATCCAGTATGACAAAAATTATGTAGCCATTGTCTGGGGAGTCTTCAACTGCAGTTTGGAATTTTAACCCACAGCCTTCAAGGAGGCTTGTTCTGTTTACCTCAGGTAGCCCCTTTTTGCTACCTGGAGAACCTGGAATAAACTGAGGTTTAGAACACTTCTTTCTAGTTCATATGGCGGGCATGTATACAGTGGTAGCTTGTATAAAGGAATTAATTTGTTCCAAATGAAATTCTGTTAAGCAAATTTTCCTTTATACAAATTCCCCATAGAAATGCATTGAAAACAGAATATTCCCTAATCGTGAGCATTTTTATGTTGTACGGATTTGCTCCATAGGCGATTATGTTAAGCAAATTTCCCCTGTCTCTGGAATTTTTTATGCTGTACAGATTTTATGTTATACAAACCGTTTGTTACACGAGAGTCCACTGTATTATGGTATGAACTCATCCTTATATATTTTCTTATATACAGTGGACCCTCGTATAACAAACAGTTTGTATAACATAAAATCTGTACAACATAAACAATTCTGGAGATAGTGGAAATTTGCTTAACAGAATTGCCTATGGGACAAATCCGTACAACATAAAAATGGTCGCGATTAGGGATTACTCTGTTTTCAATGCATTCCTATGGGAAATTTGTTTAAAGGAAAATTTGCTTAGCAGAGTTTCATTTGGAACAAATTAATTCCTTTATACAAGGTACCTCTCTCTCTCTCTGTGTGTGTGTGTGTGTGTGTGTGTGTGTGTGTTTGTATCTACACACACACACACATAACATAAATATAAAAATAAAATATTTTCTTCACTGCCTCATGGCACAGTGGTTAAATGCTTGTACTGCAGGTGAAACTGTGCTCATGATCTGGGGTTCAATCCCAGGTAGCTGGCTTAAGGTTGACTCAGCCTTCCATCCTTCCAAGGTTGGTAAAATGAGTACCCAGCTTGCTGGGGGTGGGGGGGGGATGTGTAGCCTGCACACTGTAACTAAAATTGTAAACTGCCCAGAGACTACTTGAAGTGGTATGGGGCGGTATATAAGCAGAACACTTTTTAAAAAAAACAAAGTTAGATGCTTTTATAGATGCCACGTTTTAAATTACATATTGATATTATATTTTTTGGATAACTGATCATTTTTATTTCATTTTATCTATGTTCTTTTAAACGTTTAAAGTTTTTATGGGTTATGGATGTGTCCACATCACGTAGCATTACCTTTTAAAAGAGATTTTGACCAATTTTACTTGTCTGTAATCCTTAACTCGTTGACCATGTTCTGCCATGTGAGTAAAGAATATTACTCATAGAGGTATGGGCCGTAATAAATCTATTCACAATCAAGGTGCCACGTGGCTCGACTGTTCTGCTGTCTCCTGGATAAATTCAGAGAGAAGAATGGCTAAGGTCACCCTGTAAATGCTTCAAATAGCTTGAAATGCACGGCTTGTGGGCCCCTTCCAACTTCATGGTTCTGTGATTCTGTGATGACGCAAACAGGAAGGTGGTTACATCTAAAGGGCCGTACCCTCGGTGTTGTCCCTCAAACAGGATAATGGGGTTTTGGTTCCCTAGCACCTGGAGAGCCTCCCCCCCACCCGTTCCCTTTCCCTATTATGGACAAACAGACCTTGCATTTTTAACAACCTGTTTCTCTTCTGCCCAGATGCCCAGCTCGAGGGTGACATGACCGCCAAGATGAAATGTTTCCAGTTTGGCGAATGCGTGTTCCAGGTAACCTGCGGCGATTATGCCCCGCTTCTGCAGAAGGTGGTGGAGAACCTACAGAAAGCCCAGGTGAGCTGGGCAGCAGGGGAGGCTCCCTCATCTCCAGATAGCTGCCTACATAAGAACCTAAGAAGAGCCCTGCTGGATCAGGCCAAAGGCCCATCTAGTCCAGCTTCCTGTATCTCACAGTGGCCCCACCAGATGCCTCTGGGAGCGCACGAGACTAGATCTCTGTCTCCTGATACCACTCCCCTGCATCTGGCCCTTGAGGTACCCCGGTTTTAAGCCTGGAGGTGACACATCTCCATCATGGTTTGTAATCAATGGTGGACTTCTCCTCCAGAAATCTGCCCAATGCCCTTTGGAAGGCATCCAGGCCAGATGCCATCTCCACCTCCTGTGGCAGGGAGTTCCACAGACTAACAACACGCTGGGTAAAAAAAAAAATTCTTTTGTCTGTTCTGCCTCTTTCTCCCCGGCCCTAAACCAAGCCCGAGGTACCCCAGCAACGAAACAAATGGCATTTGTACAACAAGAAAAAAAAACCATTACATAATGAAACCATCTGCCTAACAGGCCCCGGGCAACCCACCTGCGCCTCTGTTGACGTTACTGACTTGAGTGCTGCTTGTCTTTCCTTCGTCAGCAACATGCAGCCAACGCCACCCAAGCGGAGATGCTGGCCCACTACATCACCAGTTTCACGCAGGGCTCCATCGCAGCCCACAAGGAGGGTTCCCGCTGCTGGATCCGGGACAAAGGACCCATTGTGGAGAGGTGGGCTTCAGGCGGCTTCTTTCCTTGGTCTACAGATACCCCTGTCGCTGTAAACCAGACTAAGGATAGGTACCCCCCACCCACCCCAGGGAGGGGCCCAGGGGGTTAACCCATCTAATTTATATTTTATTGTTTTATTTATATTTATTACTTATTAACCATCTGCCCTTCCCACGGGAACTCTGGGCGGTGTACAACAACTTATAACATAAACAACCTATTCCCCCCCCCCCCGAAAAAAAAACCAGACCAACACTAAGAGTGCAATAAAATGAAAACAAAAATAAAAACAGACAACCACATCCCACTTGGGGACCTCAGAGACCCGTAAGCACTGTTTTTCTTTTTCCAAACCGAACTTGACCAATTGTTATTTCCAGTACTTTTAAATTAACCTGTCCTTTGGAAAATAAAATAAAAAGCTTGTGGGCTTCGGGATATGACTGGACATTTTAAGGAGGGGTTTTTTTTTTGAGGGGGAGGGGATGTCTGGTCAAGATTGCATGGCACAGCCCAACAGTTTCCATGCCTAACAGACAAGTTACTGTGAATGAATGAGAAACATATTCCATGATCCTGCGTTGCTGGAGGTAGGGGATTAAGGGAGAAAAAACAGTATTATAAAGGTTTTGCTGTTTCTCATGAAGGTTAGGAAGAGAAAGGCTGTTGCTCGACATTATTATTATTATTATTATTATTATTATTATTATTATTATTATTATTATTATTATTATTATTATTATTATTATTAACTGCTCTTCTTCCTGGAAATATCTCCTAGGGGAGAGCTTGCAAAAATTAAATGGTTCCTGGCCCTTGGGCGTTTTGACTGAAATGGCATGAGACACAAGGAGAACCGGGTGGGTCAGGAGGAGGGGAAAAAAACAAAACAGCCCGTCATCCCTAATAGACGGGACGGTGTTTACTCTGGATCTGGTGGTGCCCAACCTTTTGCCCTGTTCCTCGTCTTCCTTCTGGGCCGGCCTGTTCCTTTTGCCGTTCTTCGGTGGTTTCCGTTCTCCGTTTGCTCCCTGCTTCTGTTCGTGATTCATGCACATTTCCCTTCTCCTTATCTGGGGGTCAAGGTGGTGGTTGCTGGGCGATCAACGTGGTGGCCTTTTTGAGAGGCGGAGGCGGCGCCACGGAGCCCTGGACGGCAGAGCCCAGCCACGTGTGACCGACTGCTTCTCCGGCCCGCTTCCGGCCCGGCCGGGCTGAACCCCCTTGTTTGTCTCTCTGTGTCCTCAGTTACATCGGCTTCATCGAGAGCTACCGAGATCCGTACGGTTCCCGGGGAGAGTTTGAAGGTACCCTTTTTTTGCCTCGGCAGTGAAGGAAATGGCGGCGCTCCCCCCGCTGCCCTTGGTGGGAAAGAGGAGGTGGGAAAGAGACCTCTGAGCCAAGGGAGGCCGGGGGCTTCCCTGACCACGGCCGTGTCCTGCCCTTCCAGGCTTCGTGGCATTCGTGAACAAAGCCATGAGTGCCAAGTTTGCCCGGCTGGTGGCGGCCGCGGAGCGCCTGCTGGAAGAGTTGCCGTGGCCTCGGGCCTTCGAGAAGGACACGTTCCTCAAGCCGGACTTCACCTCCCTCGACGTGCTGACCTTCGCCGGGAGCGGGATTCCAGCCGGGATCAACATTCCCAACTGTAAGAAAGCGACTAAAACGATTCTTGGGCTGGGGGGACCCCCCTTATGAGGAAAGGCCAAAACATTTGGGGCTCCTTAGTCTGGAAAAAAGGCGCCTGAGGGGGGATATGATTGAGATGTACAAAATAATGCAGGGTATGAGTAAAGTGGATAGAGGGACACTCTTCTCCCTCTCACAAAATACCAGAACTAGGGGACATCCACTCAAACGGAGGGTTGGGAGAGTAAGAACAGACAAAAGAAAATATTTTTTCTCCCAGCGTGTTGTTAGTCTGTGGAACTTCCAAACCGGCTTGTTCCCCAGCCCCACTGTGTGGCCCTCCGATCTTTCGCTTTGGGATAGGGGAGTGGGGAAAAACCAGCCGATGGCCCTCTCAGAGCCGTCGGAATAAGCCAACAAGCGATTCCTACCTTCTGGACCACTTTCCGCTTGTTCCCCAGATGATGACATCCGCCAGACGGATGGCTTCAAGAACGTCTCGCTTGGCAACGTCCTGGCAGTGGCCTATTCCACCCAGAAAGATAAGCTGACCTTCCTCGCTGAGGAGGACAAGGTGTTTTTTTTTGGGGGGGGGGTCTTGGTTCTCAGGAGGCAGGGGCGGTTGGAGGGTTTCTGCTTGTAATTAGCCAGTACTTCTTGATCATTAATTAATTCATTCATTAATTAATTCATTCATTCATTCATTCATTCATTCATTTACTGCTCGTCTTCTGAAACGAAATCCGGGCAGTTTACAATAATACAGTAAAAATAAGAGAGCATAACAACAGTAAACATAATAATAAAAACACAGTAATAACAAGCCGGCAGGCGGTCGAAGTTAGTGGTCCAAAAAAAATATATATTAAAGGTCACCAAATGCTTCTCTTAAAAGAAGCATTTTTAACTGCTTTCTTAAAGGCAGGCAGGGTCTCTGCAAGGCAAATCTCACTCGGGAGCTGATTCCAGAATGTGGGGGCGACCACGGAGAAGGCCCGACTCCTAGTGATTGTTTTCCGGGTCTCTCTACACGTGGCCACCCAGAATGAGAATGCCTGCAGCGCTCGGGAGGGTCGGCCCGCAGAGGATCTTAAGGAGACTCGCTCCGGCAGGTATTCAGGTGCCAAGCCGTGGAGGGGTTTGAAAGTCAAAACCAACACCCTGAACCTCACTTGGAAAGCAACGGGCAACCAATGCAGGCAAGCCAGCACCGGGGTGATACGGTCAGACCTTTCCGCACCCACCACCACTCTGGCCGCTGCGTTCTGTACCCGCTGCAGACTCCGAGTAAGTGTCAAGGGAAGCCCCATGTAGCATTAGTAATCCATCCTTGAGATCATAGCCCCAGAACCCAACAGGGAAGTATTTATTATTTATTTATTTATTTATTTATTGAACTTGTATCCCGCCCATCTTCCCAAAGGGAACTCTGGGCGCTTCCAACAACGGACCGGACACCGGTCAACAATACAAATACAATAGACAGTTCAGTAGCTAAAAATACCTTACACATAATGAATGCAATAGACAATCAGACAACATATTAAAAGAACAGTGCTAGCACCCTTAGCAATTAAACAAAGGCTCAGTAGCCCAACATCTTACTCAGCGGATAAGCGGTGGTGGTAAATGGCAGGGGGGGGGGAATTAACTGAATTAAGCTAAATCATACTTGGTCACCAAAGGCCTCTCGAAAGAGTAAGTTTTTAAGAGCTCTACGAAAGGCCAACAGGGACTCTGCAGAGCGCACATCACTCGGGAGGGTGTTCCACAACGAAGGGGCCGCCACCGAGAAGGCCCTGCTACGGGTGAGAGTTTTCCGTAACAGTAGTCGTTTAAAGGCAGCCAGGTCCAAACCACTGCTCAAGGCAGGAATCCAGAGTGTGTCTGACAGATGGTTGTCTAATTTTCTCTTCAATGCTGGAGTGCTCACGCATCTCTTGGAAGTAACCATTGTCACGCTGCTCTAACAGTCAGGATGTTTTCCCCTGATCTCTCCTGACATCTGGATCCCTGTAACTGGAGCCCACAATGACGTGTCCTGCAGTCTCTTCCTGGACACCCTTTGGGCATTGTAACTGCGAACAATGTCAGCTCTGTTGTTCACTGAACTTATATGCGGCTGGTCTCAAAACCAACACCTAACTGGTGTACATTTAAGCTCTTTGGATAGAAGAAGAAGAAGCCTTAACCTGCCAGACAGGAGGCATTTGGGACCAGGTCTCGGAAGCAGAGAGAATTCCTTCTTTTGTTTTCATTTGGTGGTGTCTCTCGCAGGATCTCTACATCAAGTGGAAGGGGCCTTCTTTCGAGGTGCAGGTGGGCCTCCACGAACTCTTAGGCCATGGCAGTGGGAAACTCTTTGTCCAGGTGAGCAGACCGACTTTGGATGTTGTGCCCTTTGATCTAATGATCAAGAACGACCCAAAATGAAGACTCTTTCCTTGAGTACGGCTGCAAACGTTCAAGTTGCACAGCGGGTGGGGTTCCTCCTTTTTTTTTAATTGCAAATGGCCATCAGCTCATGGAATGATTTTCGAGTCATTGAGCCCAGGGGGATGGACCGGGATTCTCATCTAAAAATATGGGCTTCTCTTCTCAAAAGGCCACACGCTTTCTTCCATGGCACAACAAGGTTTGCGGCCTTTGTACGGACTCTTCCCCCTGCCCCCCCCCAAATTCTCAAAGCCTGCAAACCCAAGACTTAATTACTAGCAGGAAGAGCTTTAAGCTAAAAGGTGAAAAATTGCAACCCCATCCTTGTGCCTTTGGCGCATTCTGATCCCCGCTTTGGGAACTTGCCTGAAATTGGATTTGGCCCTTGAGGTAAAACGACATCCCATGCCCTTGATTGAAATGCATTTAAATTTAATGTATGCTCAAAGGCTTTCACACCTAGGATCTGATAGCTGTTGTGAGTTTTTCGGGCTGTATGGCCGTGTTCTGGAAGTTTTTCTTCCGGTCTCTGTGGCCGGCATCTTCATAAGGCAAGGAGCTCAGGGAACTAGGAGTTCTTTCTGTGCTCTATGGCAGAGCTGTTCAACTTTGAACAGGCGGAGGTCTACTTTTTCTGGCCCAAAGTGCCCGAGGGCTACTACACTAAAACCTCTACTTACGAATTTTATCCGTTCCGAACACTTGCTCATAAGTAAAAACTTTTTTAAGTAGAGCAGTGATTTCCCATAGGAATGCATTGAAAACCAATTAATCCATTCTGAAGGGAACAGTTTTTAATGCGCCATGGCCCTTGTACTTCCCTGCTCCGCTGAGACAGTGGGTTGGCATACCCAGAACTTTGCTGGGGCAGTGGTGGTCCTTGTGATGGGGGAGGGAGGAGGGGTGGAGAACTTATCCCCTCACTTTTTTAAATTGATGACCGGTGGGCTACTTTTGAACCCTTCACAGGCTACCAGTAGCCTGCGGTCTACCTGTTGGGCAGGCATGCTCTATGGTATAGAATGAGTGAGAACCCCACAACCTCAAACTCCTTCTATACCCCAGAGAGAACTCCTAGTTCCCTGAACTCCTTGCCCTCTGAAGATGCCGGCCACAGAGTCCGGCGAAACGTCAGGAAGAAAAACTTCCAGAACACAGCCAAACAGCCTGAAAAACTCACAGCAGCCATGCATTTAAATTGCTAATAAGCCTCTCGCTCTGTCCCTGAATGGAGCATGTTCAGAGCATGCCATGTGTGGCAGTTCGGTCTGTCCAAGCAGCCCTGTTTAGGTAGGACAACTGTGGTTTGCTTTTAACATGGGCATGGTCTGGATGTTTTAATTGGTGCTTTTAAATGTTTTAAACATCCGTTTAAAACTATCATGTTATATACAACTCGGTAAACTCTTCTGAGATTGTGTGATACAGTGGTGCAAGGGAATTAGGAATGATGCGATATACATTGTAGAGTGATTTCTTCAGTTAATATTACAGCAAGCGGGCCCCTACCATTTCATGGTTCATAGACTGCAGTCCTGGTATATCGCGGGACCGTAGTATATGAAAGGCAAGCCCCCCACCCCCCACCCCGTGGTAAGATGCATAGGCCTATCTGGGGCCTCCTACACTTACCCCAGGTCTGGCGCTGCCCCAAACGGGCTTCCCAGGCCTGTCAGAGGCCCCGGAAGTGGTTTCCGGAGAACCGGAAGTGTCTAGAATGAGCTTTCACGAATTACAGGCTGCGCTTGTCCATCTCTTTCCCGACTTCTTTTCTGTTCCTTTGGCCAGGACGCCGCCGGTGCCTTCAACTTTGACCGGGAGGCAGTGATCAATCCTGAGACAGGAGAACTGGTGAGCATCGGGGAGGCTTTAAAACTTCTGAGAGGTTCTGAAGCATTTCGTTCTCTGGTTCGCTGGGCCCCCTTGGGACTGCCGGCATACTCCAACAGATTATTTTTCTGCCCTGATGCAGTGGTACCGCTCAAGCGGAGAGACCCTGTTGCGATATTGACAAACAAGGCTTTTATGGTTTAATTGTTCCCCGTCTTTTATAGAATGTTTCAGCCCGACCAGACATCTACTATACATCTTTCGCCTATAAGTTTCTTCATGGTTTCTCGCCACTTCTTCTGGCGTTTCTTTTGCTACCAAAATCAGACAAAATCCATTAAGAAGGATGAGACGCAATAATTGCCTGGTTTGGGGCGGGGGGTAGGCGGGATTGGTTGGTTGGTTGGTTAATGTTATTGCTAATGTTATTGCTAATGCCGGGAGCTCCAGTTAGTTAAAAGCATGCTACCAAAATAAGACAAAATCCATTAAGAAGGATGAGACGCAATAATTGCCTGGTTTTGGGCGGGGGGTAGGGGGGATTGGTTGGTTGGTTGGTTAATGTTATTGCTAATGCCGGGAGCTCCAGTTAGTTAAAAGCATGTCAGATATCATAGTTTGCTTTTCCGATTGAAAAACAAACAAACAAAGAGGCAATGCTTTTTGTGGATTGTATCTCGAGTGGATTGGTTTCAAAACATGCAACTTCAGAACAGAAAAAGGGAGAACGTCTTGTGTAAAAGAGAAGACTCAGCTTCGCAGGATCCTTCTCATGAGTGACAGAGAGGAGGGAAAAAAGGGGAAAGTATTTGTAACCATGGAACAGCTAAATTTATTTCACAATAACTAGAAGGGTCAAATTTGTTTCACCATCTCCCACGTTAATTATAGACAAATATGTGTATCGGGGACCCTTGGTTAACAATAAACCGCAGTCTAGAAATAATGTAAAGAACTGAAATAGCTAGAACAGCCTTTCTGAAGAAAAGGTTGTGTAGAAAATACTTTAGTACCTCTTTGAGACTGAGGATGTGACGTTTGGGAACGTAAGGTGGAGAAGCTCGAAAGGATCAGTGCTTTTGAAATGTGGGACATATAGAAGTATCTTCTACAGACCGTGGAGTAACAGAATGAAGATGCTCCATTGGACAGAAGCACAACAAGAAATAAAGTTGATAATTAAGAAATGCACACGCTCGTATCTTGGACAAAAAAAAAAATCATATTGCCAAGCATAATATACTGCAGTGTATCATTGAAGGGAAGATAACGGTTGAACGTAGAATGTGGAAGAGGCAGAAGGGAGATTTATGGGATGAGTAACATCAGGGATTGGACCTTAATCAAGAACAGTGAACCCATTATGGGATGTTACTCACTAACTATTTTCTTGTTTCCTCAGATTCGTAGTTGGTACCGAGGGGGAGAGACCTGGGACAGCAAATTTTCAAGCGTAGCGTCAAGTTATGAGGAATGTCGGGCTGAGTGTGTGGGGCTTTACCTCTGCTTGAACAAGGAGGTTTTGAGGTAAGTTATCTTGAGGGCCCGAAGATACGTTAATAGTTATTAATTATGCCATCAGAAGCAGAGCTGCCTTAAGAGAGAAAGACATCTGTTTATCCTCAGCTGCTTTTGTGCTTGCCTTTGTTTTTTAATTGAGGTCAAAATGCAGGCTTCAGTAGCCTGTCACATTGCTAAGGCAAGTAACTTTATAGGATTTTGATATATTAGAGAGAAATTAGGATATGTGGTGGTAATGTGAAAAGGTACAAAAGTTTTGGAGATCTGTTTTTAGCTAGACAGTGTGTCTAACACCTATTCTCCTACATAGGACAAGTTTCCCCTTTCCCACAACTTTAAAACGTCACAGTCTCACTCACTCTAAACCCCAGAGCACAGAGAGAAACACCTTGTTCCCTGAGCTCCTTGCCCTCTGAAGATGCCGGACACAGAGTCTGGTGAAATATCAGGAAGAAAAACTTCCAGAACATGGCCAAACATCCCAAACAACTCACAACGGCTAAAACAACAAATCTCATTTACCTCAATAGCTCTATTAGGGTCATTATAAGTATCAGTGTTTATGAAAAATTTAATCAAATTTTTGGCTGACGAGAGAGAAAACCCTACAGGTACCTCAGCCTACAACTAGTGGCATAGGTATTATAATAATGAAGTAAAGAGTCAAACCCTGCTGCCAGTTTATGACAAGTGGAACCTGCCACCTCACCACCTAATGGTAGGACTGGCCCCTGTCTCTTCATCTGTGGCTGTGGAAGAATCCGTTTGCCCCTCTTCCATCATTTAAGTCAACAAGCAAAATGTTGCTTACGGATACCATGGGTCCTTTAAAATATATATATTTTAAATAAATAAAAATATAAATAATACTGAGTTGTCCTGTTTCTTTGGGAAAGAAGACATGCTTAAATGAAAAAAGAGGTCTATCTACCCTCTTTTTAAAAAGTATTCTTCAATCCAACTTGCCGAGTCAAGTTAATTCCCACTATTTAGGTCAAAAAAAAAAATTCTGGCTGGAGAGGAGTCGGATCAGCTCCCTCAAAGCTTCGTAGTAAGTGGTGCAGCTTTGCACCCTCCAAATCTTTCCCCCTTTGTTTATGTGCAGTCAAGTCACATCTGACTAATAGCAACTCCAGTTGGGTTTTCAAGGTAGGTGAGATCTTCCAAGGATTGTCTTCCCATCACCACCTTTCCCCCAGTGAATTTCTATGGCCAAGCTGGGGTTTTGAGGCCAGGTGTCCTGAATGCTAGTTTGCCCTTCAGTCCACAACACCTGCCTGCCTTTCCTCCTTTTCACTTTGGTCATCCAATCCCATCTTTCCCCTCTCCCTGCCAGCATCTTCGGATTGGATGGAGAAGAGGCCGAGGAGGTGATTTACATCAACTGGCTGAACATGGTGCGGGCTGGCCTGCTGGCCCTGGAGTTCTACACGCCGGAGTCTGGGACGTGGCGCCAGGTAAGCCTGCAAATGATGGATTTGGGGCCACGAGCCCTCCTATGTGGAGGACCAAGAGGTAATTCCTTGGAGGGAAAAAGGGCCTTCTGCATCTAGTTGGGCACCCCCAGCAGGTCCGAGGGACACAATTACACCGGTCATCCTGTGTCATCCTGGCCTTCACACCTGGGTGTCCTCCAGGGTCCATGTTATGTTGTAGGTGTCGCAATCCGGGACACTTGAGTGCATACTGCGTTGGAAACGGCTGGTGAGCTGACGACCAGGCATGGGTGGCATGTCCCTCCTCTCTTCTGTTTCTCTCACATGTGCCAACCTGTAGTTGAGCCTTTGGTCTGGGAATGAAAACCTCAAGTGACTTCTGATGCCTGGTTTGGGCAAAGGGAGCGAGTGATGTGGCTTGTGGGAAGAATGAGGATGAACTGGGGCATTGGGGGGGGGGAGGAGGTATATGCCTGTCTTGTGTCCCAATCCTCTGAACAATGGCCAGAATTAATCCTGCAGTTTGGGTGATTTCACTGTTGTCGCTGTTTTTTCGCCCAGATGTCCATATCTTTTCATGCATTTTGCTGGGTATTATTTTATTGTCTGTTATTTATTTCTAGGTTTTGTTCTTATCCTTTCTTGTTCACGGCCTTGAGTTGTTTTATATAAGCAGGAGGTATATGCATTCTAAATAAAGTTTAAAAGTAAAGTTCACTCCGTGAGGAAGGAGTCGGCCCTCAATTTCTATTAGTCCAGGAATAGGCCACCAGGTGCTTTCCAAGTGCTTTGGGCTACTGCCACTGAGAGAGAGAGTTGGGCCTAGTGGTTTAAACAGGACGAGATTGTGACTCCAAGAGAGCTACGATTTAGTCCCTGTGGTGTTATTAAAACTCAACTGGGTGATTAGGGGCCGATCCTTTTATTTTGTTTGACCTACCTCACTGGGTTGCCGTTGTGAGGGCAAAAGTTGGGAGCGGCCATCTGAAGGAAAACCAGTACTGAAATAGAACAAATAGATAAATCCCTATAATTGCGAACCTCCTCTCGCCGTCTACAAAATGGGTAGGAAGACTGTGGACTTTCTGATGTTTTAGAACGACGAGAATCTTGAACTTTGGGGCATACAAGGAACGTGTTGTTTCTTATCCATCAGGAGGGCCTCGTTTGTTTGAGGGCGAGTTTTCCTCCCAGCACTTGGCCTTCAACCCTTTCCTCTCCCTGTTCTCAGCCTCTTCTTGGTGTTCCTTTCTCCCATGCCAGGCCCACATGCAGGCTCGCTTTGTCATCCTGAGGGTTCTCCTGGAGGCCGGACAAGGGCTGGTCGCCCTGCGTCGTACGACGGGGGCCGACGGCAAGCCCGACGCAGTTATCACGCTGGACCGCAGCAAGATTTGCACAGTCGGGAAACCCGCCCTGGAGCGCTTCCTCCGCAAACTGCAGGTGAGGAGCGGAGCAGTCGGGGAAGAGAAATATTGGGTCTCCATCGTCTTTCCCTCTGGAGAGAAGCTACAGCCCCCAAAGTGAGGGAAAGGATTAACCTTTTTTTTTTAATTCAGTGGAGAAGAAAAGCCACGGTGCGGTGGGTGGTGGTGGATTACAGTAGGATCCCCATATTCACTGATTCATTAACCACTGATTCAGTTATCCAAGGTTGGCAGAGGGGGAAATAATAAATAAATAATTTGGCAGCTGTAAAGCAAGCTGTCACAAAACATCAGTTTTGGGATTTTTTTTTGGCGTTCTCCCTTATCCGCAGCTCTCGTTATCCACGGGAAGGCCTGGAACCAATCCCCAGCGGATACAGGGGTCCTACTGTACATGATTACAGCGTAAAGAAAAGAGATAGGACAGGGTGTTCTTGTAACAAGAAGAGGGAGGAATAAAGCAAAATAAAAATAAGAGCAAAAATTTATATATTTAGAGACCACAACAAGAGTAGTTTGGTGGACCCAGTTCTTCAGGGGATTTGCTTCTCTCCAAGTCTCTTTTTCATACATTTTTAGATGTGTAAACCAGAAGGGCTTTCCCTTTATTTATTTACATTTGTTTAATTTTTTAAAACCCTGCCTGTCTCCTTATAAGGGACCCAAGAGCGGCTTAAAAGAAGACATTGAAAGCTAAAAAATGTGAATACTAGAAAGGCTGAAACCAATGCCACACTATAAAATGATAAGCAAAAGCATGACCGAAAATGGATTCAATAAACACTAGGAGCTTTTTCCTGCCACCGAACAGTGGGCAGAGCAGAATGGGCAAGGGGTGGGCATCCATATGTTGTTGGCCCAGGAGACAATAAACTGGAAGATTTATATGTGGTTGCCTCTACATCTGGTTTTTTTATAATTCTTTTACCTAATACTATTAATATGTTATTAATTTCTTTTAAAGATTTGAATAGTTTATGATTTTTGGCTTTTGGTGTTACACTTTTAATGATGTGAGCCCCTTGTGTCCTTTTTTTTTTTTTTAGGGAAAAAATGGGGTAAAAATATTGTAAACAAAGAAAACAAGCCTGATCTGCTAGCCTTGCCAGTCATGAGAAAGGCTGGGAGGTGCAACATCTGGAAGACTCCACTTGACCAGTGTGTGCTGTACGTGTGTCCCCAGATGTTCAGGGCCTACATCTCCCAGAAATCGTGGCCAGCACAGCGAGCGTTGAAGGCTTCTGGGAGTTGCGGTCCAAGGACATCTGGGTCACCCAAAGTTTGGGAGCACTTGGGTCTAAAACCGACAAAGAAAGGGTTCCGGGTGGGAGCTGGATCTCAGGAGGGCCTTATTGATGGATTGATTGATCAGTTTGATTGATCGATTGATAAACTGCACCGATTTTCCCAAGGGAAAATATATCCACCTTTTCTCGTATCCTTCCTTATATCCATCTCAAAGGTACTGAAGTCCACGGCCGACGTGGCTGGCGGGCGCACCCTCTACGAGGCCTACTCCACGGTGACGGATGAGGAACCCGAGCGCTTCTTAACCCTGCGGCACACAGTCCTGCTGCGGAAAGAAGCCCGGAAACTCTTCGTTCAAGCCAACACCCGCCTGGAAGGTAAGGGTTGTAGGGGCTTCCCTTCCCAGCGGCCGTTTCATGGTCTGGTTTGCCTGACTCGGAAGCCCTCGGAAGTCATCCCCGTGAGCCAGGGCGGACTAAACCCAGTTGTTAAAATAGCAGGTGTTTTTCTTTGGGGCAGGGGAGCTGATTGGACACTGGTTTTTTAAATTTAAGCGCTCAGGACTTGCTTTAAAAATGGCGCAAGGGGAAGTTTGAATTATACACACTTAGGCAGTGGCTTTTTCTTAGAAGTCATCTACCCCTTAAGGCAGTGTTTCCCAACCTTTTTTTTATAACAGCCAAGTTACCTGTGACACCCCTTCCACCATATTTTGATAGGGTAAAACTCATCCCTTCTCAGAGAGTAGAGAGCTCTTTCTTTTTCAAAGGGCCTGCTTCTTTTACATACATATACACTCTAACTTTAATAAACCGCTCAGAATAGCCTTGGGGCTAGATGGCATGGTACGCAAATCCAATAAATAAATAAATAAATAAATAAATAAATAAATAAATAAATAAATAAATAAACTTAGTAATCCACCCGGAAAGGTCAAGGACAAAATAAATTAACATGTATTGTAGCATGACTTGTGACTGTCACCTGGAAAACACTTGGTGACCCCTTGGAGGTCACAACCCCCAGGCTGGGGAACTCTGCCTAGAGGTATCCAAAATCCAGAATGCATAGGGTACTATAGAGCAGTGGTTCTCAACCTGTGGGTCCCCAGATGTTCCTGGACTGCAACTCCCAGAAATCCTGGCCAGTTCAGCTAGTGATGAAGACTTCTGAGAGTTGCAGTCCAGGAACATCTGGGGACCCCACAGGTGGAGAACCACTCTGCACTACAGGCTGTATCCGCCCCTGTTGCTGAAACTGGAGGCAGCCCAAAGTCAATTTCCCTTTTAGAGAACCTCTTGACCCAAAACAAGGTACACGAGGATTCCTTCAGCGTAATGGAGAATCATGCTTTTTGTAACCCACCGAGTCCGTTCCTCTGCTTAATGCAGGAATCAGAATTAAAGGATATCTGACAAGAGATCTTGAATGCCTCAAGCACCCATCACCTCCCAAAGCCTTTGGTTCTAGCAGTGAAGAATTTCAATTACTTATTTTGAAACCCACACCTAGCTTGTGCCTTTAATTGCCAGGTTCATGAATACTGTATCTTGGTTCTGATTTCTGAATAGTTATTTATTTTTTATTTATTTTATTATTTATTTAGTTTATTTTTATAAATAATTCCGGGCGGTTTACAACAGAATTAAAAATCAACAATACAGTACAATACAGAGTAAGATCAAATAGAAACCAAAACAATAAGAGGGAAAACCCTCAGAAAGAGGCATCAAAGGGGCGGTGGGGAAAAACTATTTTATAGTTATATACCGCCAGATTTTCCCAGACGGAAACTCAGGGCAGTTAACAAGGAATAACATACAACAAAATACAGAAAAAATAATAATCGGTTCCATAGTATGACATAAAGAACAAAAACAAACCCAACAACAATCAGTAGAACCAAAATTTTAAAAAGTTAAAAAGACCAAACATCACTAAGGCAAGATGGTGAAAAATGGGCAGACAAACTCATAACACCTACTTTTAAAGTAAATCGACCTCCTTGATCGCTGAATGCGGCTAAGTTTTAAATAGGTTCTTAAATGCCGGGAGGGACTCCACAGTCCTAATTTCACTCGGAAGGTGGTTCCACAGTGTTGGAGCCACCACAGAGAAAACGGGATTCCGGGTGGAGGTTTGACGAGCCTCCCGGGATGTGTGTGGTAGCAACCCAGAGCGCAAGGGACTGAGATGTTCTTCGTGCCAGGTGCCGGGGAGGGGGGGGGAGGCAAGGTTTGGGGGAGGGATTTCAGGAGTCCTCGGGAGAAAGCTGAAGAGAGTCGGATTTGGGGTTACAAGGGGGGCTGTTGCCACAGGGCCGTCGGTTGCCCATTTCTGGGGCAGACGATTGAACTGTGGAGAAGAGACTTGGAAAGCGCCTCCGAAGTGCCCCCCCCCGCTCACTTCCACCTTCTCTCCGCTTCCAGGCAAAGATGTGGTGCTAGTCCAGTATGACGGCAGCGCCTCAGGCCTGATCAGATCTTTCCGGGACCGCTTCCCGGAAGACGGCAAACTCCTGGAGCAGCAGCTGATGGAGCTGGTACATGCCGATGCCCAGTTCTGGAAGAGCTGAGACTGTGGCTCGTGTCGGCCTGGGCCCTTCTCAAGTGCAACACCACCCCCACCCCCTTTTGGACCGTCCCTTGGGCACCTCCGCGCCCTTCCTGCACACGCTTTCCTTCCTTCCTTCCTCGGCCAGAACGACCGACTGACGGGACAGAACAAATGAAGAGGCTCGCCCGCCCGCCTGCCTTATCAGCCACCCCCCTCCCTGGGAAAGCATTGGGGCTCTGCCCTCTCGTTACACTAGGAACTCAATAAACCTAGTTTTTATCAAGTGCCCCAGCTTCTGTGTCGTCTTGTGCCTTACGGTCCTACCAGGCATGCCCAAACTTCGGCCCTCCTGATGGTTTTGGACGACAACTCCCAGAATTCCAAGCCTGTGTTTCTAAAGGCAAAGGACGGTGGGGGTTGTGGTCCAAAACATCTGGACGGCCAAAGTCTGGACATGCCTAACCTTGGTGGAGGGAGGTGGGAGCATGCAGTATGCACTGCCAAGTGAAACCACAGGCCCGTTCCAGGTAGATCACGCAGGCCGATCTGCATCATCACATCGGCTGTCGCATTCAATACACACCTGCACCTTTTTTGACAGCCAGGGAGCAACTGGGGGGTTAATTCCAGAAGGATCCAGGCAGCGTTGAGGCAGGGCTGCACCAGCCCTGGGAGCCGAAATGCCTGTTGTCTTGAAAGTATTAAATGAACAGCTAGGGCTTCTGTTGTAGAGGAAGCATCGGGGAGCTTTTTTTTTTTTTAAAACATTTTTATTAGAGAATTTTAATATACAGAGGAAAAGTAAGTTCAAAACATTAACAATATAGAATCAGGGGAGCTTTTTAAGGAACTCAGTACCTCCTACTGCTCTCAGCTGGAGCCAAATACACAAGTGGTTTGTTTAACAGAAAATCCGCTTAAAGGAAAAAAAATTCCGGAGATAGGGGGAAATCGCTTAACAGGATCGCCTATGGGGCGAATCTGTGCAACAGAAATACGGTCGCGATTAGGGAAGACTTCGTTTTCAATGTATCCCTATGGGGAATTTGTACAAAGGAAAATTCGCTGAACAGAATTTCATTTGGAATGAGTTACCGTATATACTCAAGTGTAAGTCGACCCGAATATAATTCGAGGCCCCTAATTTAACTCCCCAAAACTGGGGAAACGTATTGACCCGAGTATAAGCCTAGGGTGGGAAATGCAGCAGGCCCTGGCAGCTCTTCCTTTCTGAGCTTGGGGAGTGGTGTGTGATGTTTAAATTTAGCCACTGATGCAAGTGCTTGGGTCAGTGGCTAAAAGTCATTTTAAACATTGTGTGCCGCTCCCTTGGGATGCAGAGGGGGGGGGGGGGTCATGAGAAGCGGCATGCAATGTTTAAAATGACTTTTAGCCACAGTTGACTTGCCTCAGTGGCTAAAAGTATTGACCCGAATATAAGCCGAGGGCCCCTTTTTTCAGCCCAAAATTAGGGCTGAAAAACTAGGCTTATATTCGAGTATATACAGTAATTCTTTTATACAAGGTACCACTGTAATAGAATCATAGAGTTGGACCACAGACACCCCCCCCCTGCCGCCCATACTGCAGCCATCAACCGCCTTCTTCCATATGAGCCTGCACATACTCTAAGGGCCTTTTTACACGACCCCTAAACTCCGCCGCAAATGGCTGCCAGCTCCGGAGCTTAAAATTGTTTACCCACCAGCTCCGGAGTTTACTGAAAATTAAGTGCGACCACGCCCACCTAAGCGCGTCCCAGCGCACTTTTCATGTACTTGCTCTCCGAGGGTGAAAAATCTTGATGCGGATGTGCCGGGCTCTCCTCGCTTCTTTTTGTTGTTGTTTTTTGCCTCCCGCCCCTTTAAGAGAAGGAATCACAACGACGGGGCCGCGTCCACCGGCACCGGAGGTAAGCCTGCATTCTTTTGTCCCTTTTTTTCTCCCTCCCCTCACGCAGCCAGCAGCCAGGAAGTGCGGAGGGGTGGGGACGCAGGCAGAGCGACAAACCCCTAAGATCTTTGGTCCGAATTTAAGGGACCAGCGGATGTTAGGGGTCGTGTAAAAGTGCCCTAAGATCAGGCCAGGAGCCCCTGCTGAAGGTGCCATCCCTCAAAGAGGTAAGGGGCGGGGTGGCATGTCGAAGCAGGGCCTTCTTGGCAGTTGCCCCCCAACTCTGGAATGCCCTCCCTACGGAGATCCGCCTGGCGCCGACACTTTTGGCTTTTCGGCGCCAGGCAAGCATTTCGGCCAGCATTTTAATTAAGATTTTTTTTGGCTGGACACGTGAGCAGCAGTTTTTGTAATTTGTATTGTATGTTGTTTTAACTGTATTGTAGTTTATAGTTTTAATACTTTTATTGTTTTATAGTTTTTAATACATTGTTGTATGCCGCCCAGAGACCTCTTGGTAGTGGGGTGGCTTTTTTTTTTGTAAATACTGGAAATAGATAGATAGATAGATAGATATAGATAGATAGATAGATAGATAGATAGATAGATAGATAGATAGATAGATAGATAGATAGATAGATAGGAATCCATAGCTGCTGATCAAGTGGATTCCTCTGGGTGCCCTATAATTCATGCTCCAGATCCCTCCTGGGGGATCTTGGTACCAAACCCAAGTTGTTCTCCCAGCCTTTTCAAACAGCTGTTACCTAGGGAGACCTTCCCCATTCTCCTGAAACAAACAGGCGGAAGACTAAATTGAAGACGGTCCGGCGATTGCAACTGGTTCAGAATCGTGCGGCACGGCTGGTAAGTGGTGGGGCCGCCAGGGATCACATCACGCCGATTCTGCGTAACCTTCATTGGTTACCAGTTGCTGCCCGAGCTGAATTCAAAGTGCTTGTTCTGACATACAAAGCCCTAAACGACTTAGGACCTAGATACCTGAAGGACCGCCTCCTTCCATACGAACCTACCCGGCAATTAAGATCTAGCCAGGGGGCCCTTTTGAAAGAGCCATCCCTCAAGGAGGTGAGAGGGATGGCCTGTAGACACAGGGCCTTCTCGGCAGCTGCTCCCAAGCTATGGAATGCCCTCCCGATCGAGATCCGCCTGGCGCCAACACTGATTACATTCCGGCGCCAGGTAAAAACCTTCCTGTTCCAGAAGGTTTTTAATTGATATAATATAGATTGTGGGTCCGCTGATGACAATTTTAGAATAATGATTTTAGTGTAAGGTTTTTATTGATGATTTAGTGATATTTTACTCTTAACTATTCTAAATTGTTTTATTCCTTGGATTGTAAGCCGCCCAGAGACCTTTGGGTAGTGGGCGGCATATAAGTTAAATAAATAAATAAATAAAATAAATAAATAAAGTTGCATAGTCTGGCTGGCTGCTTTCCTTTTTGCAAAGGAGCTTTTGAAACCATACCTGCAAAGTGTGCTTTCCCCCCTCCTTTCCCCTCTCTTTCCTGAGAATAGCATGTCCAAACTTCAGCCCTCCTGATGTTTTGGACCACCACTCCCAGAATCCCAAGCCTGTATTTCCAATGGCAAAGGACTGTGGGAGTGGTGGTCCAAAACATCTGGAGGGCCGAAGTATGGACATGAGTGTATGGCTCAAGAAGGTTTTTTGCTGCCTTATTAGGCGCCTTGCCCTCCTATGTGACGGTGAGCCATACCCAAAAAAAGCCCGTGAAAAGATCTTGGCACCGGAAGCAGGAAATCTCTGGGCAATAAGACATGCAACAAAAGCACGAAGAAGAACCAGAAAAAAGTGGATCCTCGGACGTGATGGGCCATCAAGTCGCCTCGGATTTGCGACTGGACGTTGCTCAGCCTTCCTTTTCGAGTAACGATAACGCGTTCCTTTGCCATCACGGCTGTCTCGCCCGTTATCTCCAATCTCCCGATGCCCTCCCGACCCTGCCAGAAAAAAAGCAGAGGGGTGGTGGTGGTGGTGGTGGGAGAAACGGCCTCGTTCCTTTTTTTTATTGGAGGAGTTCGTTCCTAACTACCGAGCCTCTGCCCTCTTAACGCTTAGTTAGGTGACCTGTGTTTAACTGTTTTTTTAAACTGTTTAATTTGCCTTACTGAATTGCTGTTATTAATATTTCTTATGTTGCAACCCCCCCGGAGTTCCTTCGGGAAGACGGGCGGTATACAAGTCCAATAAATAAATAATAAATAAATACAGTGGACCCTTGTATAACAAACAGCTTGTATAACATAGCATTTGTACAACATAAAAAAATCCGGAGATAGGAGAAATTTGCTTAACATAATCACCTATGGGGAAAATCTGTACAACATAAAAATGGGATCACTCTGTTTTCAATGCATTCCTATGGAAAATTTGTATAAAGGAAAATTTGCTTAACATAATTTCATTGGGAACGAATTAATTCCTTTATACAAGGGACCACTGTACAGTAATTAACTTCCGCAGCCGCGCCCGTTCCTCTCCCCTTTCCTGCCGATCGAGGTGGGAGGGGGGGGAGAATGGGCGGGGCCTCGCCCTCGGAAGGCCACGCCCCTCCGTCCCTCCTCCTCCCCCCGAAAGCGGAGCGGGCGGAGAGAGCGCCACGTCGGATGTGAGCGCATCCCGACACGCGGGGCGGAGGCGGAGCGGGTCCACATTCGGAGCCTGGGCGGAGCGGTCGTGGGGACGCGCCGACCCGCGTGTTTTTGGGACACGGATCTCCGCGCGCCCGCGGGGTGGGTGGGTTTCCAATCCGGTTGTTGGAAAGGGGGAGCCCTCCTCTTGGGAGCTTGCATGGAGCGGCGGGTGTCCCTCCTGGTGCTTTTGGCCCTCCTGGTGGTGTTGGCCCTCTTGGCGAGCGGTAGCCACGGGCTCTCCTTCCAGCTGGCCCCGCAGACGCGCCGGTGCCTGAAAGAGGAACTGCACCGGGACGTGATGGTCACCGGCGAGTACGAGGTCTCCGAAGCCGCTGCGCCGGGGATCAGGACCGACCTGCGGGTGAGCGGGGCCGAGATCACCTCCCGGGACCTTAAAAACCTTCCCTTACCAACCGACCCCCCCCCCAACTCTCCTGTCTCAGGAGGCCCAGGGGATTCCTGTTTGCAAAAGCGCCTTTCTCTCCTCCCTAAGCAATGGCGCATGGCCTTTTAAAGGGGGGGGGGCGGGGGCGGGGGTTTGCGCTTTCGGCATGCTCAGAGGCACCGCTGCTTCCCCTGAGCAGCGGCTGCTACTGTTCTCACTGCTGGCCTTTTCTTCCCCGCAGGTCACCGACTCCTCCGGACATATCCTGTATTCCAAGGAGGATGCCAAGAAAGGGAAATTTGCCTTCACCACGGATGATTATGAAATCTATGAGATTTGCTTTGAGAGCCATGGACAGGCCGGTAAGAGAGGGAGGTGGCCGTGGGTTTCCCTTTCTGCCCTGTTTCAATTAGGCGTGCAAATAACCATGCTGTTCTTCCACCTTACCTATGAAGAAAGTACTTTTTTCACCCAAAGGGTCACTGGTCTGTGGAACTCCCTGCCAGAAGAAGCCGTGACCGCTGTCAGCCTTGACAGCTTTAAGAAAGGATTGGACAAGTTCATGGAGAACAAGGGGTATCCATGGCTATCATGATGGATGCCTCAGGACAACCTCCAGGTTGGAGAGATAAGCAGGTGCTCTCTCTCAATGCCATTTGCAGGGAATCATAAGCAGGTGAAGACATCTGCTTGGGAATACCCTGAAGCAAAGGGTTGAGCCTCTGTGTGAGACAGAATGCTGGACTGGATGGGCTGTGGCCTGTTCCAGCAAGGCGGTTCTTATGTTCTTATGAGCCTTCTTCCAGTTCCCAAAAAAAGAGTGCAAGAATAATGTGCAAAGGGCTGAGGTCCACCTTGGCATTTGATCCTTGGATATCCTGTGTATACATTTTGCATGTTTACCCAAAGGAGAAAAGAGAACACTTTGCATATGCTCTGGGCACTCATTCTCCTGATCGTAGGCCAAAGAAGGGCAGGATGGTAATAAAGCATCCTCCCAGTTGAAGGCTTCTCTCTCAACCCACTGAAAAAAAAAAAACAAAAACAAATACATATTTAAACTCTGATATTTTGACAGGATGCAAAATTTTATTGCAGATGTCAGTATGGGCTTTCTTTGTGTCTTTGTTGTCTGACTTTCCAGCGGAAATCTACAGAGCCCTGTTGTGTTTCTGTTCTGTTACGAAGAAAGGGATCCCTCCCCCAGAGACATTTATTTCCACATGGACTTTAAAACCAGCCCACATGAGTTGGGGCAGGTGCTAATTGATGCTCAACATCACATCCTGCATTTCTTTTGACTAACATGAAATAAATGAGTGGGACAAGCAGGGATTTGATCAGAGGTGGCCAAACATCTGGAGATCTCGCATAGGCTCAGTCACTTCGCAATCATTACATTTGGACATGTAGTAGAATCATTGCGATGGATCGCCTGTGTGGTGTAGTGACAAACGGGTTGAAATCCCTTCCTTGGCCATGGAAGGTCACTGTAATGGGCTTGCAAAACGGGTAAAGCCACTCTTTAAATATCTCACATTTTATAATGGCCTAAGAAACCTTGACTTCTATTGAGATGGATTTTAAACGTGTCTTTATCTCTCTCTCTCTCTCTCGCACATGCGCTCACTTGCTCTCTGGATCCTTTGCCGTAAAATTTTTCATCTCCAGAATGAAAAAAAGCCCAGATCTTGTACAGAGTCTCCGGGGAAATTAAACATATTTGAAATAGGTTTCTCTGCATTGGTGTTCATCCTCTTGAATATCTCACTCACCTTGAAAGTCCTGTTAGGTTTTCCATATTTCCCACTTGATGGCACGTAAGAAAGCAGTCGTTATAAAGTTCAGAGGTGTAGTAGACAAAATGTTGGACTAGAATTCAAGAGGTCTGAGTTCGACTCTCCCCTGAGCCAAAGAAGCTCATTGGGTTATGGATCTGATGAAACTACTCCTTTAAAAGAGCTCACTTAACTTTGAGATCCATATTAAGGTCTCTCTGAATTGGTTCCAACTTGACACCACATAACCGGGTATAAAGTTCAGGAGCAACGGGCCTTTTCCTTCAGCCAGGCATGTCCAAACTTCAGCCTTCCTGATGTTTTGGACCACAAGTCCCAGAATTCCAAGACTGTATTTCCAATGGCAAAGGACTGTGGGAGTTGTGGTCCAAAACATCTGGAGGACCGAAATTTGGACGTGCCTGCCTTAAGGAAACCACTTTCTCACCGCTCATGGATGCTGGGCCAGAATTGCTGAAGGTCAGTCGATCACAGTAGTCTCTAAAAAATACACCCAGAGCGAGAGGAACTTTCCATGAGGGAGGCCAGTAAATCAGGTGAGTTGGTGAAGCTTGGGACACCACCTCTTTGGAAATCGTGATCTGCTACACTGTCTGCTTTTACCAAACAAGACATGTTCCCTTTTACCCTAAACTCAGCCGCTTTGAGAAGAAGGCAAGAGACTGTCGTGTGTCATGTAGTTTAAATCAGTGGTTCTCAACCTGTGGGTCTTCAGATGTTCCTGGACTGCAACTCCCAGAAATCCCTTCCAGCACAGCGAGTGGTGGAGGCTTCTGGGAGTTGTAGTCCAGGAACATCTGGCGACCCACGGGTGGAGAACCACTGGTTTAAATGCTTGCACTGTTGTGTCGATGATCTCCAGCGGTGCAGTGCAATAACCTTGCTTCCAGACCAGGAGCAGCACTCGGTATATGCTCAGAAGAATTCTGTGGTTGTTTTTTTAACGTCACTGCTCCATGAGTTCCAATGCTTGCGCAAGAATTTGAATTATTTAGTCTCTCTATTTATCTCTCTTGCTCCCATCTTCAACGGCCATCGTTAATGGCGCCTTCCAGGGCACTTCCGGGTTCCTGAGCAGCTGGTCACCCTAAATATCAAGCACGGGGTAGAAGCACGGAATTATGAAGATGTAAGTAGCACTAAACATACCAGCCCCACAGTCAGTGAGCTCTGGAAACAGGGCCGGCCACCCCAGGCATTGGCTTTTCTCGAGGAAGGTGAATGGGTCGGAGGGAGCAACCCTGGGGGCGAAGCATCTGGGGTCCAGACCTCTTTGGGACATGATGTTTCTTACCTCCCCGCGTCCTTGCCTCCCCCCCCCCCGCAGATTGCAAAGGCAGAGAAACTCAAGCCGTTGGAAGTGGATCTCCGCCGGCTCGAGGACCTCTCTGAATCCATCGTTAAAGATTTCGCCTTCATGAAGCAACGCGAGGAGGAAATGAGAGATACCAACGGTGAGGCGGGCTGGTGGTGGTGGTGGTGGTTTGCGCAGTTTGGCTTGAGGCCTTGAAACGTTGGTGCGGGCTCCTCGGCCCTCTCCTGCGTTCGCCATTTGAGAGATGGCAAGGTGTCGGCAGGCAGAGACCTTCCTTGTTTCCTGATGGAATATCGAGCATAAGGGTAGGAGCTGCAAGAGAGACAAATGAGGAATCCATCACACACACACCCTGTGGTTTTTTTCCTGCCATCACCTCATCTGCTAGTCATGGCTCATTTATTTAGTGTCACAGGCGAGTGTGGTCCTTTCCAGAGACAGGTCTTTTGCCTCAAGGTGCTTGCAGCTTAAAATTCATCACAGGCAAATAGGAGAGAAAGGAGGGGAAAACTGCTCTTTGGGGTGGCATAATTTTAGGTTCAGTGTTCATTACATCATTATTCTCCCTACTGGGCTCTTTTGATGCTAAGGGTTCAGCTTCAGAGCAAATCAGGGCGTTTATACACGACCCCTAAACTCCGGGGCAGATGGCTCCCAGCTCCGGAGATTAAAAATGTTTACCCACCAGCTCCGGAGTTAACAGGAAATTAAGTGCGACCACGCCCACTTTAGCACGTCCCAGCGCACCTTTCAAGTACCTGCTTTTTGGATGTGAAAAATATTTGATCCGGTGTAAGGATAGTGAGTGCGGGGCTCTCCTGGCTTCTGTTTGTTGTTTTTCTGCCCCCCACCCCTTTCAGAGATCTGAATGCTGCCGGGAACAGAACGGAGGTAAGCCGGCATTCTTTTCTTTCTTTTTTCTCCCTCACGCAGCCAGCAGCCAGGAAGTGTGGAGGGGGGTGGGGACAGAGGAAGAGCGACGAACCCCTAAGATCTCTGGTCCGAATTTAAGTGGCCAGCGGATGTTAGGGGTCGTGTAAAAAGGCCCTCAGATGACATTGGAAGGGAACAGATTCTGCAGAGGACGCCTAGCCTCAGCCGCCACCCATAACCTGGGAGGGGCAGAACATGGCTCCAGTCCAGGATTCTTATGATTTTAGCAAAATAGATTCTGCAGCATATAAATTTAAGTTTAAACCCACACGGCAGTCTTTCGTTATTAAATCATTTGATTACTCCATGTTTGGGGGGAAGGGATGTTGTTGTTAACCGCCCGGAGTGCCTTTGGAAAGACAGGTGGTATAAAAATAAATAAATAAATACAGAGCAAGCACCTAGATCTGTACACTCTTTGGCTTTGGCTGGGATTAGGGAGGTATGGATAGAATTGCAGCCTTCCCAGCACCAAAGAGTCCCGTTAAACTGGGTAGTAATTTTTAAAATGCTACTTTCAATGCAAGCAGTTCTGAAAACTGGAGCTAAAAAGCTGCACCTCCTTTGCTTGGCATGCAGAAGGAAAAAGCTTCCTCTAAGACAATGGGTGAGGCATAGGCTTTAAAATACTATTGGACTATTGAATTAAAAATTCAACTAAGACTGAAATGGCATGGAAGCCCAGGTTTGGATCATAGTGGGGTGGCCTTGATACTGGGTCACTCTGTTCCTCCAGCCTAGCATTGTTTGTCTTGGATATGACCAGACCTTCTCTATTGCCAGCCATTGAATCTCTCAGAATGGAGAGGCTTGGGATGAAGTCTAGACCCTCTACACCAGGCATGTCCAAACTTCAGCCCTCCTGATGGTTTTGGACCACAACTCCCAGAATTCTAAGCTTAGATTGCCAATGGCAAAGGGTTCTGCCTCTGAGACGGGCATCGCCTTGAACCTAGCAAAAGCAGTAAGAGGTCAGAAAGCTTTAATCTACAGATCTCTCACTGTGTGCCTTTTATTCTTTTTCAGAATCCACCAGCGCGCGTGTCTTCTACTTCAGTATCTTCTCCATGCTTTGCCTGGTGGGTCTGGCCACTTGGCAGGTCTTCTACCTCAGACGTTTCTTCAAGGCTAAGAAGCTTATTGAGTGATGGGTGCACTTGGGTTGGAGCGAGAGGACCCAAGCCTCCAGAGACTCCCATCTTGGCTTCTCCTGGCGATACATGGAATGAGCCAAATGCTATTGGCCCGCCTCATGCTGACACCAAGATGTCTGGGTTCTTTTTGTTTCACACGGTTTCCCTTCGCCAGGAGCTTCAGAGGAGCGTTGCGACTGGACAAGCCCGTTTTTGTCAACCAAAATGGTGAAACAAGCCATCACAGAGTCCCCTGATTCTGGAGGGTGGGTTTGAAAACCACTAGTCTGTACCTGTGGTTTGTTTTCCTGGGAACAGACTGTCCCTTGGTGAGGGTGGGTGTTTAATTTGATTGTAGTCAATTTAATCCCCAATGGCTGATCACACTGGAGAAGGGTCCGAAGTAATAAAAATTGGTTCTTAGGTGTTGCTGTTTGTTTGGGAATTGAGGGGATGTCATGAAGGGGTATTCTAGTCACACATGCCACCTGTGAACAGGAAAAATGGTACATATTGTTGTACGTCTGTGAAAGAGGAATCTGATTTACTTGCCACATTTTAGAAGGTTTTCCCAAAGGGCAGTCAAATGTTCCAGCCACCCGATGCTGCTAGGAGAAACATTGAGATGGGTACCCACTGGTGCTTTTGTCAGAAGAAGACTACGAGGTCCCTTACTAAAACGAGGAGGCTAACAGAACCTGGAAGCACCTGTCCTGAGTCACAGCTAGTGCTGAGATGATTGTGAGGGACTCAGCTACCACTTGAATAAGGAATGAGAGATTTTTCATATTCAAATGACTCTGCGCAAAGTAAAATTACCAGTGAATGCCTGTGTACATTTATATTTAACATTACTTGGCTTAAGGGCAATTTTACACAAAAGACTTGAATGGTGTCAATGCACTTGTTTCTTGTTTGGACTGGAACAGGTCCAGCTGATAAGTTAAATTTAAACTGAATATGGACTTGGAGCTACGCAGGCCCAAATGAAGTTTTGGTTACCCTAAATAATTAATACACTCTGATTAACAGAGAAACTTGGCATATGAGACTCCATGGGTTTTGTTCCTTGCAAGGAAGCTTTGGGCCACAATGATTGCCAGCATGAGGTGGAGTGAGGCGACCGCTTTGGGAGGCAGATTGCAGAGTGTGTAGTAGCAAGCATGGCCTCAAAAATTTCTCCCTAGGCCTCTCAGGCCACCTTAGGAATACTGCCTTGAAATGTTGAGCGTGTTTCTACCTGGTTGGCCTGTGGTGATTTAAGGGTGTGATTGGACATGGAAATAATATACACTTTGACCACTGGTGGCACAATCACGTTTATGGCAGCTCTTTCCTAGTGAGCACATGCCATGTGGGGGTGATTGTGAACCAGGCTGTCCCTGGTGTGTGTGCAAGCTGAATCTTTTTGGTCCAGTTGAGAGCTACTCTTGTGTGTGTGTTTCGGGGGGGCGGGGAGGTTAAAATGATTCCATGGCAGCTGGAAGGGTCACTTTAAGGGAGATCACTGCTGGCAAAGGGTCTCTTGATAGTATGATCGGATGTGATATTTTCTCTCCATCTGTTCACAACTAAGATTCGTTTATTGTAAATTTGGAGTTACATCCCATGTGTCTGATGACGCAGGCAATGACCTTTGAAAGCAAATACATGATATTATGCTTGAAGCCTGCAGGTTGGTTTGGTTGTTGCAATATTCAAAGTACTCCTTTCAGTATTTGAATACTATACTATATGCCGTCTATACAGTAAGTTCTTTAGCATTAAATTATTGAAAGGAGTACTATTGACCATTTATTCTAGTCACTAGAAGATCATTTTTAAAAAGGAGGTGGGAGGAACACAGATAGTTACCCTTCTTCCAATCATGATGACACTTCTAATAGCTCCGCTTGAGTGTATACTTAACACCCACATCCAGCAGACCAAATTTAAATTTAAATTATTTTTTCTAAAAATTGAATTGCATATTTATAGTTGATGGCTCAGAGTGACTATCGGTCTGATCTCAGCCACCACCCCAAAGAGCACACTGATGCAGTCCAAGATGATTTTGTGTTCAGCCCACAAATATAACCCTCCGCTGACTGTTAGAAATAAGCTTGGGCTCAAAGCATGCATCCCACAACCTGGTCATCCGAACCGTGCAACGGAGCCAGTGTTTCCTTTTGAAAAAGACCCAGCCAAGAGCACTGGAGCCATGCCAGCTGGTGCTAAAATCTGTGCAATTTGGCCAAAGCTTTGGAAAGTTACTTTTCCTGCCCTACCTATACCAAAATCCACCCCTTCCTCTCTGCCACTGCTCATGTAAGTGAAAGCTCAGGCCTTCCAGGTTCCTGATACTACATCTTGTTGGATCTGGCATGACTGGGAGTCAGGAGGGATTAAAAGAGGCATGTACATCTGGTTTAGTAGGTGTAGCGCCAAAGCAGCAATATTTCACAGCTCTGAACTAGGCATCTTGAATTTTCGTGTTTGCGTCTCTATGGGTGGGGGCGGGGGGGGGGAGAAGAGAAAGTAAATTAAATTAGAATTCCAAGTCAGCCCGGAAGCTAGGCTGGACGTGCCACTCTACATGGTGTAAATCTATGAATGCCTGCTCTCGCAAGGGGGACTGCTTTTCTCGTTGCACCCATTGACGGCCGTGATGTTTCCATGGTAACGGATTCTCCCTGGCTTATCCGTGGCTCGAGGAATGGGATGGCGGCCGTGGCGTCCTCTGGAAGTACCGGCGAAGGGTAACGGAGAGTGACAGTAGCGGGGCCATGAGAGAGAGAGAAGGCGCCTTTTTAGTGGATACCAAATAGGGGGATTCCCACGGAGGAGGAGGAGAGGGGAACGATCCTGTTCTTAGGCTTTGCTTTGTGGCAGGCAGATATCCAACCGGTGCAGCGCCTCTCATTCATTGCATTTCTGCACCGGGGTTGGGGGTGGAGGGGAAGCTGCCCTTTTCTATTTGCATTTCCGCCTAAGCTGCAGAAGGATCGCGGTTTTATTATGGCCGACGATGGGGATTTTTTTTTTGAGGGGGGGGTGTCAGAGGCTCCTGCAAAAAATTGCTGAGGAATTTGGCCTGTTGATTTTAACTTTTGAACTATTTATTTACAGTATTTTTGCTTTCGCTGCAACACCGCCCAGAGTCCCTTGACAAAAAATTGGAGCAGTCTAGAAATGCATGCATAAATAAATAAATGCATAAATAAATGCATAAAAATAAATAAATAAAAAAATAAATAAATAAATAAATAAATAAATAAATAAATAAATAAATAAAAGGAAGGAAGGAAGGAAGGAAGGAAGGAAGGAATCCGTAGGGGGGAGAGGCCTGGTGTCAGCAACCCAGCCGAAGCTTTTTTAAAAATAGCAAAAGAGACAAATTGCTCTGCCTTAGAGCACCTCAGAAATGGATCGGGCCATCATCTCTGCCAGCAATGCAGCCATGTCCAAACATCAGCCCACCAGATGTTTTGGACCACAACTCCCACAGTCCTTTGCCATTGGCAATCCAAGCTTAGAATCCTGGGAGTTGTGGTCCAAAACATCAGTTTTGTTCTACATAGAAATTTGTTCTAGTGACTAGAACAGTGGTTCTCAGCCTGTGGGTCCCCACCTGTTCCTGGACTGCAACTCCCAGAAATCCTGGCCAGCTCAGCGAGTGACGATGACTTCTGGGAGTTGCAGTCCAGGAACAGGTGGGGATCCACCGGTTCGAGAACCACTGGACTAGAACAAGGGTGGGAAACCTTTGAGTCTCCAGATGCTTTGGACCGCAACTCCCAGAATCCTGAGCCTTTTATCGCCAGTGACAAAAGAGTGTGGGAGTTGCGGTCCAAAAACATCTGGAGCGCCGAAGGTTCCCCCACCCCTTGCTATACGGCCAGAAAAGCGGGTTTAGACTTGATGTCTTCGGCGAGGATTCCAGCTCTGTGGAAAGAGGCCAGTCCCTTGCCTTCTGTCACGCAGCCCATCCATTGTGCAATTGTCCGAACACTTTCTGATCTCCTTCATGGAGGTATCCGGTCACACTTTCTTGTGGACACTGGGGAAGCATCCAGCTTCTCACATCTCGAATGGGACTCAGCCTTATTTGATGACTCTGGGATGTTTATTACGGCTCCAGGGAATGTGCTTAGGTGATCCTGAAAAGGGGAAGTAGAAATATTTATTTATTTATTTATTTATTTATTTATTTATTTATTTATTTGCATTTATAGACTGCCCAACTTTCCAAAAGGAACTCTGGGCAGTGTACAACATAGAATAAACAAAAAAAAAGGAGCAATAAAATATAAATTCATATAAGTAAACAATATAAAAATGCAACCCCACAAGGATGCAAGATGGCGGCAATAAACCAGATGGACATAATCAACAGATGTTCAATTTGCATAATTGCCAAAGGCAGCCTTTAAAAAGCCAAGTTTTTAACAGCTTCTTAAAGGCCAAAAGGGGCTCCACAGTCCTAATTTCACTGGGGAGGTGATGCCACAATGTTGGGCCTGCCACAGAAAAAGCATGGTTCCGAGTTGAGGCCTTACAGTGCTTCTGACAACTTGCATCCACGCTTAATATTTGCCAAATTTTCTAAAGTATGTATCTGTGTGTATTCTCCCAATGTCATCTTAAATCATTTCTGCTCGTAGTAGTACACAAGCCAATTCAAAATGGCTGGACGCCCACTACGATCCAGTGGCCAACCTGTTCACCTTCTCCTCCTGCATCAGTAAGTGTCAGTAAGTAAGAAGGCGAATCTTGTTCTGTGTTTGATGGGGCAGAGGTAGAATCAAATGGTGGTGGTGGTGGGGAAGTCACAGCCCATTACTTACAGCGGCCGAGGGAGTAGATTTTGAAATGTGATGTTTACACAAAGGGCCTTTTCACACGACCCCTAAGATCCGCTGGCCACTTAAATTCGGACCAGAGATCTTAGGGGTTCGTCGCTCTTCCTGCGTTCCCACCCCCTCCGCACTCCTGGCTGCTGGCTGCGTGAGGGGAGGGAGAAAAAAAAGGAAGAAAAGAATGCCACTCACCGAGTCACCTCCATTCTGCCTCTCACTCCTGCCAGCAACATTTCAGTCTCTGTAAAAGTAGCTCTTAAAGGGGCGGGAGCCAAAAAACAACAAACAGAAGCGAGGAGAGCCCCGCACTCACTATCGTTACACCGCATCAAAGAATTTTCACCTCCAGAGAGCAGGTACTTGAAAGGTGCGCTGGGACGTGCTAAAGTGGGCGTGGTCGCACTTAATTTCCTGTTAACTCCGGAGCTGGTGGGGAAACATTTTTAAGCTCCGGAGCTGGGAGCCATTTGCCCTGGAGTTTAGGGGTCGTGTATAAACGCCCAAACACAGAGGTAGAATCAAATGGTGGGTGGGAAGTCACAGCCCATTACTTTCGGTGAGTAGATTTTGAAATGCGATGTTTACGCGAAGACACAACAAGATTGGCTTAATTAACTGATGGATTCCATTTATATACTGTTCATCCAGCTAGAAGGCGACTCTGGGCAACAGAGTTACCATGAATAATAATACTAACGACAAACAACTGATTTTAGCAAAATAAAATAAAATTCAATTCACAATTTACTAATCCAGTTAAAGTCAACCAAAAAGTAGCACAAACAACAGCAACAGCAGCAACAATAACAACAGCAACAACAACAATAAACAATAACAAATTTTTAAGACATTTCACTCTCTGAAGTGGAGCAGCAGATGACTGATCCTGTAACTCTTTCCCTGAAAGATGGACTACCTACTGTATCTTTATATGAATCAACCATACATGGATACATAGACTTTGTGTTTACTGTATAATAACCATTAACCACTTATAACTTTGTGTTTATATCTCTCCTTATGTGATTGCATTGGCACTATGTTATCAATTGTTGGTTTTAATGTTGCCTTCTAATGCTGTAAGAGACCCCTCAATTCCCTGTTTCTCAAACTGAATACCAGTGGACCCTCATATAACAAAGGGTTTGTATAACATAAAATCTGTGCAACGTAAAAAATTCCAGAGATAGGGGAAATTTGCTTAACAGAATCGCCTATGGGGCGAATCCATACCACATAAAAATGGTTGCGATTAGGGATTAATCTGTTTTCAATGCATTCCTATGGGAAATTTGTATAAAGGAAAATTTGCTTAACATAATTTCATTTGGAACAATTTAATTACTTTATACAAGGTACCACTGTATGTCTTAAACGTAAAGGACTGTATAGTGTCTCTTCTTACTGTAAGCCGCCTCCAAGGAGAAAGGTGGGGTAAAAAAAATAACACTTGTGAAGAATATCTGCTAAGGCCATGAGACACAGATGCTCACAAGCATATCTCTGGCAATAAAATTACAGCAGCAATAATATATGTGTAACCAGTTTATGACCTGCAGAGTCAGGTGCCTGAGGCAGTCACCTCAGTCTTCTTAACGGTAGGGTCAGCCCTGTTTATGAAACCTCAGCATTTTAAAAATTGTTGGTACTGCAGAGGTACTTTGTATATAAAGGAAATAATTTGTTCCCAATAAAATTCTGTCAAGCAATTTTTCCTTTGTGCAAATTTCCTGTAGGAATGCATTGAAAATGGATTAATCCCTAATAGGGACTGTTTTTCTATTATACGGATTAACCCCATAGCGATTCTGTCAAGCGATTTCCCCCTATCTCTGGAATTCCCCCCCCTTTAAGTGGATTTTCTGTGAAACAAACCACTTGTTATACGAGGTTTCCACTGTATTGTATTTTGTGGGAGAGGGCTTAGTCTGGTCATTGTGGAGTCTCATGATTCTGGTAAAGGTTGTTTAAAAGGCCATAGTTTTTAAAAGGCACTTGAGAAGTCCCAGCGAGGAGATCAGACAGAGATTTCTGGGGAACGCTGATTCTTCCAACCTCACTTGGGGTCGGGACCCTCAGGCACCCCCACCTGGGAAGAACACTGGATACAGCCAGTTCTTTGTGGGAGACGCCTGACAGATAGGAAGGTCCTGAACCCTTTAGGGTTTTGTATGTTATCATTAAAATCCTTGAAGCAAATTTAGCAAGAAATGAAACCTCCACGTTATAGCTTATGTCTCCTTGATGCATTTCTGTAGGAAAACCATATATCCAGTCTATCCTGTCATGAGATTTCGGTATTCCTCCCTCTGATTCCCCTTCAGTTTTACAATAGCTGTGACCATTTGGGACCTTTTGTATTGCATCTTATGACGGGTCCGTGTCTTTGGGCCTTTTCACATGACCCCTAAGATCCGCTGGCCACTTAAATTCGGACCAGGGATCTTGGGGGTTCGTTGCTCTTTCTGCGTCCCCACCCCTCCGCACTTCCTTGCTCCTGTCTGCGTGAGGGGAGGGGGGGAAAAGAGAGGAAAAAATGCAGGCTCACCTCCGAAGCTGCCCCGAGCCCCGTCCTCGTTGTCCTGATACCTTCTCTTCCGTTTGTTTGTTTTTTTGCCTCCCGCCCCTTCTCTTAAAGGGGCGGGAGGCAAAAAAAAAAAAAAACAGAAGCAAGGAGAGCCCGGCACTCACCAGATTAAATCCGGACCTGGGGATTTTCACCCTCCTAGAGCAGGTACATGAAAAGTGCGCTGGGACGCGCTTAGGTGGGCGTAGTCGCACTTAATTTCCTGCAAACTCCGGAGCTGGTGGGGAAACAATTGTAAGCTCCGGAGCTGGGAGCCATTTGCAGCAGAGTTTAGGGGTCGTGTACAAATACAACCCGGCCCGCACTTAAACTTTGTGAACACACCTTCTTCTTTATGTTGGTGCCACCATTCACTATCTTATATTCCTATTCATAGGAAGTGGGACCGACACCAATGTTAACGTTTCCAAAACACACTTGAAGTTTATTGAAGTAACTGAAATACATAAATAAATGACTTCTCTCACGTTGTGTCTCTAAACTTACTCTTAACACTTATACAAAAGCTGTCCCTAGCTCCCTTAACCAAGTCCTCGGCCAGACCCCTCTCTCTCTCTCTGACAGACACTTTGCCCTGAGGCCAGCTACTCTCTAGATCAGTGGTGGTGAACCTTTGGCACTCCAGATGTTTTGGACCACAACTCCCAGAATTCCAAGCCTGTACTGCCAATGACAAAGGGCTGCGGGAGTCGTGGTCCAAAACATCCGGAGTGTCGATGGTTCGCCACCACTGCTCTAGATGTGACTTGCTCTTTGGCCCGAGGCTGTGGTTCTCAACCTGTGGGTCCCCAGATGTTCCTGGACTGCAATTCCCAGAAACCCTTTCGAGCACAGTGAGTGGTGGAGGCTTCTGGGAATTGTAGTCCAGGAGCATCTGGGGACCCAAAGGTTGAGAACCACTGGGCCCTGAGGTCTTTCTCTCTCTCTCTCTCCTGTTTAACTGTCACTCCTTTTATAGGACCCAACCCTTCCCCCCCTTCTGGGATTGGCCTTCCATTAGCATATTCATGGGTCTCACTCCAGGGGTTCCGTCACACTTCTCCAATCTCCACCGCCACGTTGTGCTTTCACAAATTCTGCTTTCTCTCCTAGCTTTGGCTGACCTGCGTGGAGATGGAGACTGCAAGGTAAGCAGATTACGGCTCTGGTGTGCCCACCATCTCTTTTCTGGATTGATAGCAGTCTGATAGGTTTCTAGCATGTCCCAAACCAGCGGCCAGTCCGGTCCTTTATTTATTTATTTATTTATATTTATTTATTATTGCATTTATATCCCGCCCATCTTCCGAATCGGAACTCTGGGCGGCTTACAAAAAAACCCCAATAAAATAAATAAAAAATTGTATTATACAGGAGTTGTAAAAGCAATAGAAATTATTATTATATAAAGTAGGGACTCCTCCACTCAAAGGACCCGACACCAAAACACAAGAGCAGTCCTTTGCCGCTGGCAATCTAAGCTTAGAATTCTGGGAGTTGTGGTCCAAAACATCAGGAGGGCTGAAGTTTGGACATGCCTGGCCTAGCACATGAGGGGCAACAGCTCGGGACCAGAATCAGCAGTTTACCTTCATTCAAAGATGTGGATGTACACATATACATATTCTGTCCTCATCTTCCTTTGATTTAATCAGCTATTTGTAGTATGCATGTGTAGGGTTTGTTTTTGTTTGTTTTTTTGGAATTCAAGCCTCTGAGTGCATGTTTTAAGACAACTCCATTTTGGCTCGTAGGGTTACGACAGGGGTGGGCTGCACGCCTCCCTTGTGTCCCCTGTGGGATGACCAGCCATACAGCTGAGGTAGCTGCTAACATTGTACCAGTTTCCTCCTTTGTGTCACCTTTTTTAAAAATAGCAACAGAGACAAATTGCTCTGCCTTAGAGCACCTCAGAAATGGATCGGGCCATCATCTCTGCCAGCAATGCAGCCATGTCCAAACATCAGCCCTCCAGGTGTTTTGGACTGCAACTCCCACAGTCCTTTGCTATTGGTCGCCTATGCTTAGAATTCTGGGAGTTGTGGCCCAAAACATCAGGAGGGCTGAAGTTTGGACATGTGCCTGAAGTAATGTGACCGTTGTTGTGGATTTTAGCAGCAGGGGGTGGAAATGTGACTTTGAAGAGTTAGGAGGGAAATGAACTTGCCCGTGTAGGTTTTCAGCTGGGTACCTCAGTGTGTTAAGAGCGTTCAGGCTCACCCCGCCTGCATGCCTTTAAGAACATGCCTAGCTCTACGTTCCCTTCTTTCCCAGCTGGTGGTGGGCGACCTTGGCCCGACGAGGCGTGAGATGAAGCTGAAGGTGTACCAGGGCATGAGCCTCCTGAGCGAGAACGCCCTGCCGGACCTGCCGACCAGCATCGCGGCCTTCCTGATGGACCAGCATGAGCCCTGCATGCCTGCGGTGGCCGTGGCCTCTGGGCCCTTCGTCTACGTCTACAAGAACCTGCGTCCCTACTTCAAGTTTACGTTGCCCCCCCTGGAACCCAACCCCACGGAGAAGAGCGTGTGGGACCAGGCAAAGGAGGTGAGGAGGGAGAGGTTCCGCTCTGAGAAAGAGGCAGGTGCCCCTTGGCATTTGCTCTTCCTTCCTTCCTTCCTTCCTTCTATCCATCATCAGCTTCTTCCTTCCCTCCTTCATTCCTTCTATCCATCTTCAGTTCCTTCCTTTCTTCTTTCTATCCACCATCAGCTCCTTCCTTCCTTCCTTCCTTCCTTCCTTCCTTCCTTCCTTCCTTCCATCATCAGCTCCTTCCTTCCTTCTTTTCTTCCTTCCTTCCTTCCTTCCTTCCTTCCTTCCTTCCTTCTGTCCCGGTGTCCCAAAATAAATTCTTTGGCATCCGTGGGAAATGTTGTCCCCTTGATGTCACTCTCATCATCCTTAACCAGTACCTCTAAGGGAGATGGAGGCGACAAGTCATAGTCCATTCACCTCTGGAGAACCTCTGTGAGGTTCTCATTGACATCCCACCTGTTTCGGTTCCAGAGTGCTGTGTCACTACTGCGGAGAGCAGAATGGCAGTGGAACCCATGGCCTCAAGAGGTGGCGAGTGCTCCGAAATTGGAGGCATTCGTGAGGAATCTGGACCACCACCTGGCAGATCTCCTTTGATTTTTATTCCTGTATGGAGTAAGGGAGGGGGGTTGGACTGGATGACCTTGGAGGCCCCTTCCAACTTCACTCTTCTATGATTCAGGGGTGCCAGGAGACCTTCTTGGGAGTGTGTGGAGAGGAGAGCCTCTGCCCTGGATAGAGATTGCCCTGCATGCCAGCAGTGGGTTGTTTTGGCCAGACTTCCATCTCTAGGAGACAGTGCAAGTGTTCGTGGGGAAACAGTTCCTCCAGACTTTGCCGAGTTCTGGTGTGTCTGTTGGATGGCAAGGCAGCAGCTAATTCTCCTCTTTCCTTCCCATAGGACAAGGTTGACTTTCTGTCCATGAAAGAGATGCTGGAGGGGATACGGTGAGGAGCCCGGTGGGACCAGGGCCGTGCCTTCTAAGTCTGCCTTGAGCTGTTTCAGAAGGTAGACAATGAATCGAGGGTGGGAATCCTGATATAAAACAGGTGGAAGCCTTAAGGATGAACAGCCAGAAAGTTGTTGTGAGTTTTTCAGGATGTTTGGCCGTGTTCTAGAAGTTTTTCTTCCTGACATTTCGCCAGACTCTGTGGCCGGCATCTTCAGAGGGCAAGGGGGCGAGGAAACTAGGAGTTCTCTCTGTGTTCCGGGTGCTCTCCTAGTTCCCCGAACTCCTTGCCCTCTGAAGAGGCTGGCCACAGAGTCCGACGAAAACATCAGGAAGAAAAACTTCCAGAACATGGCCCAGCAACCCGAAAAACTCACAACAACTATCAGATCCCGGCCATGAAAGCCTTTGAGAATACAAAAGCCAGAAAGCTCTCCTGTCTTTTTTTTTTAATTAAGTAATTTTATTGGGTTTTTTAGGGGGGGGGAACAAGGGGGGAGGGGTATGGGGGGAGAGGAGTACAGTTTAAAAATTACATTGAATATATCTAGCCAAAAATAACGATTTAACATATTAACAAATCACCAAATAATATCACAATGCTAATAGGTTTGTTACTTCTTGCCATCTTTTCTGAGAAATCTCATCGTAGTCTCCCTTTAGAAAGCCGGAGAGTCAGAAAGCTCTCCTGTCTTGAGACAGCAGCATGATAGAGGAGGCTGTGTGTGTGTGTGTGTGTGTGTGTGTGTGTGTGTGTGTGTGTGTGTGTGTGTGTGTGTGTGTGTGTGAGAGAGAGAGAGAGAGAGAGAGAGAGAGAGAGAGAGAGAGAGAGAGAGAGAGAGAGAGTGAATAATACCCTGGGAGCCTCTTGTAGTTGTTTTGGCCTCCCAGCATCCCTAGAAGGCATAGCCAGTAGAGTGATGGATGCTGGGAGTTGAAGTTCCGAAACATCTGGAGAGCCACAGCTGCCTGCCTCTGATTCCGGCTGCAGGACCAACTATGTGAGAACCCACCACCCAAATTAATCTAGAGAGACTTCCACACTCGGTCTCAGCCTTTCCCACCTTGCTGCCATCACGATGCCTGAGGAAAATGAGAAACAGCCATGAGAAATGTAACTTTCTCTCACTTGAAAAAGACCTGGATGGCATCGTTTGCCACCCGTCTCTCCAGAGACAAAAGTTGGTTGGGTGGTTTGCTCGGACACCTTCCTGGTAACAAGTGGATTGCATCCATAGTGGCACCTTTCGGAGGAATTGTCACGGCTTTTCTTATTAATATGAGCCTCGTGGCGCAATGGTTAAATGCCTGTACTGCAGGTAAAACTGTGTTCACGACCTAGGTTCAATCCCAGGTAGCAGGCTCAAGGTTCACTCAGCCTTCCATCCTTCCGAGGTCGGTAAAATGAGTACCCAGCTCGCTGGGGGGGGGCAATGTGTAGCCTGCACACTGTAATCAAAATTGTAAACCGCCCAGAGACTACTTGTAGTGGTATGGGGCGGTATATAAGCAGAACACTTTACAGCTTGGGAAAGTTCCTGTTTCAGCTACAGCTCCCATTGACCTGGCTGGCTGGGGGATTCTGGGACTTCTAGTTAAAACAGCAACAACAACGCCAATCCAAACATTCCTAAGCTCTGTACACACTCTGTGCCAGTTTTATACAAGGGTAACTCCATTGTTTCCTGGTTATTTTATTTATTTATTTATTTATTTATTTATTTTAGAGTATTTTTACCCCGCCTTACTCCTTGGAAAAGGACCCAAGGTGGCTTACAGTAATGAGGGATAATATACAGTCCAGTACAATTAAGACATGTTCAAGTATTTGAGAACAAGGAATTGAGGGACATATTATAGTATTAATAGGCAAACATTGCATTAAAGTCATAAGTAGTCATAAACACAAAGTCTATGTGAACCCATAGGTTCATATAAATACACATGGTAGTCCATCATTCAGGGAAAGCTTCCCTGAAGAAAAAAGGTCTTTATCTATTCCTTATTAAACTTCCATACTGCAAAATTGCTACTCTGGGCAGTGACTTCTACCCCAAAGAGTCTTAGTAGATGTCATTTAATGAGGGGGCTGGGAAAATTCCTGCCTGGAATTCCGGAAGCTTGCTGCTACTTCAGGCAGGCTCCCCCCCCCCCCGGTTCCTGTAACTTGACTGACTTGCTTGATCTTTTCCTCTGACAGGGAAACCTCTGAAGTACCCTTATCGGTGCAGTCTTTGAGGTGAGTTTGATGACAGAGATCCCCACGGACCCAATTCCGACAGTCTAGCTTGTGACGGGGTGGTGGTGGTGTGGTGCCTGTGTTTTATGTTTCCTTCTTAGAGCAGGGCAGGGAGACGAGGACATGGTAGGTTCACCAGGAATTGGGGACTCCTCGTCGTTTCAGAAGAGTCCTTAATGCCACAAAGGGAAACGTTTCTCTCCCGGCTTGATCCGTGAAAGGAGGGCATGCCGTGGTTCCTTCTAACGGACCTTTGTTCCGCTTTGTTTGGCGGTTTTAGAATGTTGTCTCCGAAGCCTTGATTTACAGGGAGCTTTGACTAGTCCCCGGGACAAAATTCTGGGAGTGAGGCAGATCCTTGACTCCCTCGGCCCAGCACTTATATCGTGCCTCGTTCTGGTCGTTTGGTAGACTTCGGTTTTCTGCATTGTTTAAAGAAGTATCCTTCAAGTGTGCCAAACCCTGGCTTAGAGCATTGGCTGATGGGCCCCAACGCTTTCTCTCAGGCGATTCAGAAGCCCGCACTGTTCTCACCCTTTCCTTTCCTAACGGATAGGTTCCTAACTCTGGACGGAAGAGAGACGGAGATGGAAGCCTTTATAAACCAGCATAAGCTGCAACCCATCAAGCGCCAGGTGACTCCCTCTGTGGCCACTGGTGGGTGGGGAGCGGGTGGGGTTTTTGGCGTTTTGTCGGGTGCTCATCCGTGCTGCCACCCCACCTGCATCTTTCAGACCGTGATCACCTGCATGGCCACCCTGAAAAAGAACATGGTGGACGAGGATGCAGTCAGCTGCCTTGTGATCGGTACAGAGAACGCCGAAATCCTGATCTTAGACCCCGAGGCTTTCACCATCCTGACAAAGGTGAGGTCCTGCCATTCCGACATTTCCCCGTTCCCGTACATTCTAAGCCAAAAGAAGAACCTCAGATCTCTGTACATGTTGGTATTAGAGCAGAAGAGACCCCCCCCCCAAAGCTGGGGGTGGGTGAAAAAAATATGGATTGTGGAATATGTTTCTTTAAAATGATAAATACAGTGCACCCTCGTATAACAAACAGTTTGTATAACATAAAATCTGTACAACATAAAAAATTCCGGAGATAGGGGAAATTTACTTAACATATTGTCTATGGGGCGAATCCGTACAACATAAAAATGGTCGCAATCAGGGATTGCTCCGTTTTCGATGCATTCCTCTGGGAAATCTGTACAAAGGAAAGTTTGCTTAACAGAATTTCATTTGGAACGAATGAATTCTTTTATACAAGGTCACCACCGTAATAACGTAAGGGCCTTTAATGAAAGACTTCCATGGCTTCAAAATGTCCAGGAATTTGACATCTCTAGCAGAGTCAGAGGTTGGGAGTTTAATCCGTCAGGCTCCTTCCAGCTCTGCAGTTCGATGATGATGATGATGATGATGATGATGATGATGATGAAGAAGAAGAAGAAGAAGAAGAAGAAGAAGAAGAAGAAGAAGAAGAAGAAGAAAGCCTTGTGCCTAAGAGCCTGATCTCAACACATTCTTCTTTCCCGCCTCAGATGACGGTGCCCAGCGTGCCAGCTTTCCTGGACGTGACGGGCCAGTTTGACGTGGAATACCGACTCACGGCGGCCTGCCGCAATGGGTGCATCTACATCCTCCGCAGGTGAGGGAGGCTGGCGGGGGGGGGCTCTGCCTGGGGGAACAGAGAGCTCACGGGCTGGGGCTGCAGCAGAAGAGGGGCTCAGGTCAGCTCGAGGGACCAGGCCTTCTCAGGGCTTGGCCAGTGGAAAAGCCCGACCTAGGATCCTGCTCAGCCTCGGTTATGGGATGGATAACCAAAATTCGATTCCCAACCTCACCACGACGAGCCAGCGCAGGGAGGAGACGAGCCGTTGCTGCTGACTGGAGGCTGCCGCTGGCGTCCCTTGGATGCCAGGGGAGAAAGCGGTTCTGTCTCTCCTGCTCGGTGCCTTTTTTTTTAAATACTTTATTGTCATTGTGTGTTTATACACAGTATACACATACAATGAAATTCAGACACCCAGAGACCAGATTCAACACACACACACACACACACACACACACACACACAAATCTCCAAACACTCTCACACACATTTTTTTAAAAAAAACCCTTCAACACACACACATAAAAATCCCCGAACACTCCCCCCCCCTAAAACACAAGCATCTACACAACAGGCTAGGTAATCCTGTCCAAGTGCTCACTGCTGGTGGTTCTTGAGTTCATTATTAAGTGCAATTATAGCTCGGAGCCGCGTCCTCGCCTCACCTCTGGCTACTTGGGCCCGATGCTGGGTGCCGCTTTTGGCGCCTGCAGGAGGCGGGGAGGCAGGAATCAGGGGTCCGTGGAGTCCCTCCGCAGCCAGGTGGCTTCAGGTTGAAGGGGTGAGCAAGACCGTGGGTTTGAAATGCCTGGCCAAGAGACACGGGCCTTTCAGGTGTTGGACTTCACCTCCCATCAGCCCTCAGCTCTTGCCAGAGGACGGTGGGAGTTGTAGCTCAAACCTGCGCGGAGAACGGCCAGTGGCCATCTCTTAACTTACGGCCCCAAACCAGCCGCCTCCCTGGTCCCGATCCTGACTCACCGTTTCCCCCCCTTTTTTTTCCTTTCCTGCGCAGGGAATCCAAGCGGCCGAAATATAGCATTGAGCTGACTGCTCCAGCGGTGGGTTTGGTTCGGGTGCAAAAGAACATTGTGGCGGCCTGTTCAGATGATACGTTGCAAAGCTACACTCAGAAGGCAAGGGCAAAGGAGGCGGGGGGGGGGCTGTTCCAGGCTGGAGGGTGACTTCCTGGGCCCAAGGCTGGGGGGCTCAAGAGTTTGCTTGCATGCCAGTTCCTTGGCGTTTGCAAAGGAAATATTCCCCCCCCCCCCCGGGTTTCACCTGGGACTCAAGATCTAGGCTCTGTTGTATAAATCAGAAACATATCACTGTTAACTGAGCAGAGCTGAAATACTGTATCCTGAAATATACTGCAGACATTGCTGTTTTAACTGCCAGCAGATGGCACTGCTACTATGCCTAATTTAGCCTCTATCTCAGTGTTTTTCAACCTTTTTTGGGCAAAGGCACACTTGTTTCATGAAAAAAATCACGATGCACACCACCATTAGAAAATGTTAAAAAAATTAACTCTGTGTCTATATTGACTATATATAAAGTAATTCTCTTGAATAGGAATCAAATAAACACAAAGAAAGTATTTTATAATTACTTTATTATGAAATAGTAAACAGAAATATGAAAAATTATAAAATACTTTATTCAGTGTGCAACCTGGGCCTGTTTGGCTGAACACAAAGCTGATATTCTTCAGCTTTTCTCTCGCGGCACACTAGTGTGCCGCGGAACAGTGGTTGAAAAACACTGCTCTATCTATCTATCTATCTATCTATCTATCTATCTATCTATCTATCTATCTATCTATCTATCTATCTATCTATCTATCTATCTCATTTAATTTCTGTATCACCTCATTATGGCACTATTCCAGACAGTGAAGATAGTGGTGAAATCCCCCCCCCCAAAAAGATAGTAATACCATAATGAAATAATGCAGCTATAAAATAATACAATTAACAGATGAACAGAAGAAACCATCAGAGCCAGCCAAGGCAACTGTGGTGGTTGGGGAGGACCGTCATTGCTGAGTTATCCCGTGGGGGGTAGCAAGGTCAGGTCAGGCCAGGGTGGCCAAGCATTTCCTGTTCCGTGACACACACACACAAACACACGCCTCTCCCCCCCCCCCGGCAGGGAAAGAAGCTCTGGGTGGTTCCCTTGCCAGCCACGCCCATCACCGTGGGTCTTCTGGAGGAAAAGTTCCAGAGCGTCCAGGCGGTGCTGGTCGCTTTGGCCAACATGGAGGTGCACGTGTACCGGGACAAGAACCTGGTGAATGTCATCCAGACCCAGGTGAGAAGAGAGCGCATAAGAGTCTTACATTTCTTATCGAGGCCAGGGAGGTTGCCGGGAGAATCAAGGGGAACTGGATGGGGGCCACGAGGGGCACTTTGCTCCCATCCGATCTTGGAAAGAGAATGATTGGTGCTACAGGCGGTATGGTGCCAGTCCCTGGTGCAAAACGCCCTCCGTTGCCCTCCAACTGGTTTCCCCCCCCCCCCCCCTCAGCACCCATCGCAGAGCACAGGGGGTGCCATGGCCGAGTGCTTCGACCATCGCAGACTTCCTCCTCGCCCTCCCCTTCTTCCCCTAAACTCAGCCAAACCCCAACAACTAGAAAAAGTAACCAGAATGTTACAGGGATACTGCAAATATTGTTATTCCCTGCAAGTCCCTCGTTATCCTGCGCTGTAGGGTGGTACGTAAGCAGCACGCTTTATCTGATAATCCTGTTGCTCAGTGTGGTAAATATCGTTTGGGTGAGCCCATTGCATGCGTGGGGATTTGGCCAGGCAACTTCTCTGTAAGTCCCATTGATTTAAACGGGCCAACTCTGGGGCGTTCTTTAACATAGTTAAGCATGTTTCTCAGAGCACAAGGTGTCTTGCCGCGTTCCCACTCTCCACGGAGAGGGCATCTATGGGCCTTTTTACACGACCCCTAAGATCCGCTGGTCCCTTAAATTCGGACCAGAGATCTTGAGGGTTCGTTGCTGTTCCTCCGTCCCCACCCGCTCCGCACTTCTTTGTTCTGTCTGCGTGAGGGGAGGGAGGGAAAAAAAGCCTTAGACAGAGGCAAAAGAATGCATTCTTACCTCCGGTGCCGGTGGAGGTTGCTCCGACCTCCGTTTACTTCCTGGTTCCTCTTTAAGGGGCGGAGGCAAAAGAAAAACAACAGAAAGAAGTGAGGAGAGCTCAGGCACTCTCCGCATCAAATATTTTTCACCATCAAAAAGCAGGTACAAGAAAAGTGCGCTGGGTCGCGCTAAAGTGGGCGGGGTTGCACTTAATTGTCTGCAAACTCCGGAGCTGGTGGGTAAACATTTTTTAAGGTCCGGAGCTTGCAGCCATTTGCGGCGGAGCTTAGGAGTCGTGTATAAACGCCCTAAGCAGACAATCAGGTGTTTGTGTTTGTTTTTACTACAGCTAATCCAGAGGTTCGCCAACCAGAACCTGACGTGAAATACTAGGACTAGGGTAGGATGTAGGCTGGCTACTTATTTTCAGATGTAAACAGGCATCTGATTTACTTTCAATCAGGGGGTACCAAAACTGCACACGCACACTCCTTTGACAGAAGGGAGACAGAAAGGTTAAGAAAGAAACAGTCAGCACATAGCCAGCAGTAACAAAGTGGCAATTTAAAAAATAAACAATCGTTGCCCTTTAAAGCTCAACCTTTAAGACCAGTGGTTCTCAACCTGTGGGTCACCCAGATGTCCCTGGACTGCAACTCCCAGAAATCCTGGCCAGCTCAGCTAGTGACAAAGACTTCTGGAAGTTCTAGTCCGGGAACATCTGGGAGAACCACTATTTAAGCCAATCTTAGCTGTAAGCAAAATGAAAAGTTGACCTCCATATTTGAAGGACCTTAAACACATATCTATTGAGAGAGACTTTTCTCCTGGTTTAATACAATTTTTACCAATAAGAAAAAGAATTTGAGCCTTCAAGATCTCGGGTGACCTGGACCGCCAATTGACTCTTGGATTTCACTGTTTTAGCTGTTTATTGATCTTATCTGTTGTATTTTATTGTTGTAAACCGCCCTGAGTCCTCTTGTTGGGAAATAGGGCGGTATATAAATGCGAATAATAAATAAATAAATAAATAAATCACTTGGAGATCTGACCCAATAACGCCCAGATCCTTTTCTCTCTCCCTCCCGCGGGCAGGATGTTGTCAGCGGTATCTGCTTCGGCCGATATGGCCGGGAAGATAACACCCTCATCATGACAACCAAAGGTAAGAACAGGAGAAGCTGCTTGTGAAGCCGGACGGATGAGCCCAGTTTTCTATCTCCCTGACATCTCTGCCGGATCCTAGCTGGAGTATTCAGAGGTATACTGCCCCTAATCCTGGAGGTTTCATGTGAAGTTGATAACTAAAAGACTACACTTTAATGTCAGGAGCCACACACCCTCCTGCCCTCATAAGAACATCAGAAGAGCTCTGCTGGATCAGGCCAAAGGCCCATCTGGTCCAGCTTCCTGTATCTCACAGTGGCCCCAGCAGATGCCTCTGGAAGTGACCAAGACTAGATTTCTGTCTCCTGATACCACTCCCTTGCATCTGGCCCTTGAGGTACCCCGGTTTTAAGCCTGGAGATGACACACATCTCCATCATGTGGATGCCATCCTTGAGGCATCAGGTGGTAAGAGTAAATTGTAACCAGTCATTTTTGCTGGAAGATCCATTTGTGGAAGAATTGTCATTTCTTCGGCCTTCTTGGGCCATAGTAGTTTTTTTTTAAACCTGGCTGGGCTCATATACCTCCCACCTGAGCCTCGACTCTCTTTTTAAAACGAAAGAGATATGATCAAGCGCCTGGCCCTTAGGGGTTCCATACCAACGTTATCCGCCCAAGGGTGAGGTTGGACACTTAAGGGCTAGGCACGTGCTGTTTCAGCTGCCCCACCTGTGCTTCCTCCCGTCCTTGTGTCTCCTCCTCCTCCTCCTCCTGCCCTCCCCCTGCTTCTGCCTAGGCGGGGGCCTAATCATCAAGATCTTGAAACGCACGGCCACCTTCCACAAGGAGGACACCGTGGTGGGAGCCCCCGTGGCCCAGAGCATCAAACTCAACGTTCCAAAGAAAACAAAGCTGTATGTGGACCAGACACTGCGGGAGAGGGAATGCGCCCTGGGTGAGCCCTGGCTGAGTTGTTGGTGGTGGGAGAGGGTTAGGGTTAGGATTAGGATTAGGACTAGGGTGCTCCCGGGTGCACACTGGCATTCAGCCTGTCCAACCCAGCACCACAAAGTCCAGAGATTCCTGGCCAGACAAACTCCTAGTCAAGGGATGCCTGCAAGGGATGCTGGGAACGAAAACCAGGAACCTATCCTGGTTGCCTACCCCTCTCCTACCCAGTTTCCCCAAAAATAAGACATCCCCCGAAAATAAGACCTACTGACAGTTTTGCCTCTTGCTGAAATATAAGGCATCCCCCCCCGAAAATAAGGCCTCCCCGATAATAAAGATAACAATAAATGTGTACTGTATTCTTCTTCATGGAAAAATAAGACATCCCCTGAAAATAAGACCTAGCACATCTTTGGGAGCAAAAATTAATATAAGACACTGTCTTATTTTCGGGGAAACACGGTAGCTGTTTCCAGCACCCTCTCCAAAGCAAGAGTTGCTTTCTCTGCCCCCGCCCCCGCCCTGTGCAGGGAGATGAACGTCTGTGGCCTTCGTGACCAGAGGGTGCTTTGGTGGGGTGGGTAGAGAACTTCCTGACTCTCACCCACCTCTCCCCTCCCATTTGACTGCCTTCCCTCTTTGCTAGCCATGCACCGGGTGTTCCAGACCGACCTGAGCCGCGTACACCTCATGGCAGCCCGCGCCTACGTCCGGGCGCTGGAGTGCAGCATGGCACCCATCTCGGAGTCGCTGCAGGAGCCGCTCAAGATGAATGCCGTGGTGAGGAAGAAGGATGGGGAGGGGATAGTTGAAGATATGGTATGTATGGCGGATCCGTTCCAGGGCCCCCACAGATGCTGAAAACACTATTATAATACCAGCACTCTACATAGCATGATATCTGGCTCCCTCTAAGGGCCACTTCTGGTAACTACATTATAGAAATATTAATTTCTGGATTTTTTTCTTTTAATCATTTTGAGATTTTCAGGCTGTAGATAAGGGAAATCACAGATTCTCACAGCTGAAAGGTAGAATATATCTGCTCAGCCTTCTAAATCAATGGGAAGGGTTTGCATGTCAGTGTTAGTGTGTATTAAGGATGTTTATCCACCTACTGAATCTCGTGGCTCAGTGGTTAAAGCTGTTGTACTGCAGCCAAAACTGTGCTCACGTCCTGGGGTTTGATTCCAGGTAGCTGTCACAAAGTTCACTCAGCCTTCCATCCTTCGGAAGTCAGTAAAAATGAGTACCCAGCTTGCTGGCGGGGGTGGGGGCGGGGCAACATATTGTCTGCATAATTCCTTGTAAACCACTCAAAGAGTGCTTTAAGTGTTATGGGGTGGTGTATAAACAGTGTGCATTAGTCTTTTTTTTCTGCATGAGCTTGAGGTCAAACAGTCTTTCTTAAAATGATGACGGACCCTAGAAAAGACAGCGGAAGTTGGGCAGGAACCAAAATGATCTCCATAACTATGATTTGCAGCCGATTCTGCGTGTCTCATCGATGGACTGCTTAGAATACAGGACAGATGTTCTTCAACACATCTGCACCGGTTCCCACCTCCTCCTCCTGCGAGGCTGCTCCCTTGCAGTTTTCCAGTGCTGATGGAATGCATGTTTCTGTCGGCTTGTGTGGACTCTCGAACACAATTTTTAATTTATTTATTTATGTATTTATTTATTAGGCTTATATACCGCCCGTCTTCCTGAGGGAACTCCGGGCGGTTTACAACATAAGAGACTACTAATAACAGCAATTGAGTTAAAACAATTAAACAGTTTAAACAAATCAACACGAGTAACCAGACTAAGCGATAAAAACGACTTTGCAGATGGCGGGGGGGAAAAAAACTTCAGTCACCAAACGCCTCCCGGAAAAGAAGAGTTTTTAATGCCTTCCGGAAGGCTGGCAGGGACTCTGCTAGGCTCACCTCTGCTGGGAGGTGGTTCCACATGGTGGGGCCAGCCACAGAGAAGGCTCGGGTACGGGTGGATGTTCTCTGAGCCTCCCTGGGCATGGCCACACGCAGCATGTGCGCCCGCGACAACCTAGTCGGACGGGCTGATGTTGACCGCTGGTCGATCCGCTCTGTCAGGTAGTCAGGTCCTAGGCCATGGAGGGTTTTGTAAACCAAAACCAGGACCTTGAATCTGATTCGGGCCGCAACGGGCAACCAATGCAGGCGTGCCAGAACTGGGGTGATGTGGTCGAACCGACGCACACCCTCCACCAGTCTGGCCGCCGCATTTTGAACCCGCTGCAGTCGCCGAAGGAGAGTCAAGGGCAACCCCATATAGAGCGCGTTACAATAGTCCAGTCTCGAGATCACTAGCGCTTGCACCACAGTTCTTCAAACACCCTGAAAGATAAATTGGGTGTGGGTGGGGTGTGGGCGCAGTCATCCCTGTCTAGGACAAAGAAGGGGCTCCGTTTGTTTCTGTCCTGGTGGGAGCCATCTCGGAGGGATGGCCCACCATGCCGGGGGCTGAGAGTGCAAACCTGGAGAAGTGGCGAGGTAGATGCGTGCGTAGAAAACCGGTGTGAGGAAGGGGGAGAAGAACAGCCGTGCTAAAGAGGAACGCCGGAGGAGGAAGCCTTGGCGTGTGAGCGGGGGCAGCATCCCTTCCTTCAAAAGCAGCTGAAATGCAGTCCCTTCAAAGTAGGCCCTCGAGGACCAAGGAAGCTCTCCCGGGCACATGCTTCTCCTCCCTGCCTGTCCCTGCGACCCCACCCCCATCCCACCCACCCCCCTCAGCGTGGTCTCTCCCTGCCGCAGGTCCAGGGCATGGGCCCCGCCTTCAAGCTCACCCTCAACCTCCAGAACATGTCGGAAACCCGGGCGGTGGCCAACCTGATCATCGCTTTCCTCTATGATGAAAAGCTCTACTCCCTGCAGCGCCCTTTCTTGAAGGTAATTTAGCACTGG
>CM074754.1:5027874-5060374 GCA_037367245.1 Phrynocephalus guinanensis
CTCCTCACTCTATGCTATCAAAGTAGTATCATTTGGGTATCTGAGGTCGTTGATATTTATTCCGGCAATCTTAATTCCAGTCCAGTCCTGCCTTTCGCATGATGTGCTTCTCTTTCCCAGAGAAGTCTTCAGCAAGGGGGGGGGGAGGGATTTGTTGGCCTGTGACTCGCACCGGCCAGTAGCCATGAAGTCCAACACATCCTGAAGGCCGGGGTCCCCTGCCTCTTTCCAGCCTTAACATGCTTGGATTTGGATTCAGTTTGGGTCCCATTTAGGAAAACCCACGGCTCAGGCTTCTAAGTGCGTGTGGCAAAAACGGAGGAAGATTTGTCTTCCCTCTTGCTCGGCACTGGACCCCGAGCTCATCCTGGGCAGCCACGTGGTGCGAGACGTAGGACAGGCGAACCGAAGGACCTTGCTCTTCATGGCGTGGGCGATTATGGGGCTCGCTGCCATGGAAGATTGAGATTAGGCAGATGGGGGCATCCTTGTACCATAGGGATTTGGGCAATTTCTTCCAAGTTGCTGCTTGATTGTGGGGTATCTGCGGCGCAAGTATCATTGGCCAATGGCCACCCAGCCCCAACTGGTAAACCTCTAGAGCAGGAGACTCGGCTCGCTCCCGAAGATGCCTGTCCCACAACTCTTGCAGCCAACAAGGTCTTCATGAGACATATCCTCGATGGCTTATGGAGCCTCATGGCGCAGTGGTTAAATGCCTGTACTGCAGGTAAAACTGTGCTCACGACCTGGGGTTCAATCCCAGGTAGCAGGCTCAAGGTTCACTCAGCCTTCCATCCTTCCGAGGTCGGTAAAATGAGTACCCAGCTTGCTGGGGGGGGGGCAATGTGTAGCCTGCACGCTGTAATTAAAATTGTAAACCGCCCAGAGACGACTTGTAGTGGTATGGGGCGGTATATAAGCAGAACACTTTTTGCTTTCACGGCCGGGATCTGATAGCTGTTGTTTTTCGAGCTGTTTGGCTGTCTTCTGGAAGATGCCGGCCACAGAGCCTGGCAAAACATCAGGAAGAAGAACTTCCAGAACGCGGCCAAACAGCCCGAAAAAACTCACAACAGCGATCGTTGTGAGACCTTTAGGAGTCAGAGGGCCTTTTTACACGACCCCTAAGATCTGCTGGCCACTTAAATTCGGACTAGAGATCTTAGGGGTTCGTCGCTCTTCCTGCGTTCCCACCCCCTCCGCACTTCCTGGCTGCTGGCTGCGTGAGGGAGGGAGAAAAAGAGAAAGAAAAGCATGCCGCTCACCTCCGTTCTGCCTCTCGTCTCTGTAAAAGTAGCTCTTAAAGGGGCAGGAGCAAAAAAACAACAAACAGAAGCAAGGAGAGCCCCGTACTCACTATCCTTACACCGGATCAAATAATTTTCACCCCCAAAGAGCAGGTACTTGAAAGGTGCGCTGGGACGCGCTAAAGTGGGCGTGGTCACACTTAATTTCCTGTTAACTCCGGAGCTGGTGGGGAAACATTTTTAAGCTCCGGAGCTGGGAGCCATTTGCCCCGGAGTTTAGGGGTCGTGTATAAACGCCCAGACTGACGAAGCTCTTTGGATGAGCAGTGAAACGTTTCTATCTCTCAAGAGAAAACAAGTCCAGTTGCCAGGACTCAACTTCTGGATAAACTCACCTGGATGACCGAGCATCTTCGCAGACATAGTCTTGACAAGACTGCCCTCGTCTGTTGTGAGCCAGAGTTTTGAGTACAAAGACTCAGCTGCAAGTGCTACCTTTTATAGGCCACTAATAAAAATAATTCATTCCAAGCTTTCGTGGAGAATATCCACTTCTTCAAAGCCAGTACCAAAAAGTCCAGACATGGCAATATGTAGTTTGCCAGGAGGTTAATCTTCGATGTAAAGTTCTTGGCACGTTACTTTTTCCACGGACAGCTGCCTTAGTTGAGGCAGGCGGCAACCGGGCACTTGTCAAGTGGTATCTGAAGCCGAGGGCCGGAGGTCATGCACACCTATTTTTTTTAAGTGTGTACCTGCTGTCCCCAAGGCCTGCCATTCTCTGGCTGCACTGGACTCCACCACTACTACTACCACCACCACCACCACTCAGCCCCGTCTTTGAGGGAGCTGAGTCTGAAGTCTGGGTGCCTTCAAAAGGGGATTGGACAGATTCCTGGAGGAAAAGTCCACCACAGGTTACAAGCCATAATGGAGATGTGTCATCTTCAGGCTTAAAACCAGGGCACTTCAAGGGCCAGATGCAGGGGAGTGGTATCAGGAGACAGAGATCTAGTCTCGTGTGCTCCCAGAACGCATCTGGTGGGGCCATTGTAAGATACAGGAAGCTGGACTAGATGGGCCTTTGGCCTGATCCAGCATGGCCCTTCTTATGTTCTTATGTTCTTAAGTAGATGAAGAAAGATGACATCAACTGCGGGTCGTGCACGGGAGCCCCGTGGGAGCCACAGGCGATAGCAAGCGCAATGGAAAATCACACCACCCTTGCTCCTGCCCTTAAGGTGTGTAGGCAATGGTGGTGAGAGAGCACTCGCTTCCTGTCCTGAGCAGTGCTTCAGGGGGATCTGTCTCTTGGCTTTTGGTCCCCTCGATCGCATTGAGAGTGGCGTACAAAAAAGGGTCAGACCACTGAGTGGCAAGTCAATTCCTCGTCGTCCATCGCTGCACAGCACCTTGTGCTGTTGTTCCCCATCTGGGCTTGAAAGGTGTGAGTGGGAGGGAGGAAGGAAGGGAGGGAGCCCAGTGCTTCTTTCTCGCCCTCCGTGTGGTTCTTTTGTTTGTGACGTCTGCGCTCCGAGGTGTGAAGAGGCACCGTTGCCGTCCCCCAACCGCAGTAGCCACCGGCTGCCGTGGTTGTGTTACAGGAAGGTGTTGTGTTTCCCAACTTGCAGAGGCAGGCATGGGTTGTTAGTTTCTTTTTATTATTATTATTATTATTATTATTATTATTATTATTATTATTATTATTATTATTATTATTATTATTATTATTGCAGTGCTCTACACTAACTCATCCACTCGCCCACCCAGCCGATTGTCCACTCACCCGACTGAAGGGTGCACTGCCCGAGAGCAGGAATTGGGGGGGGGTCTGCACCTGGCAGATGCCCTCCCCCCCCCCTTTGCAAGGCCTTCCTTTCCGCTTTGCAAGGACTATTTGGAAGTAGCACACATATAACAAGATCTGCAGCTGCCACTTTTTTTTTAACAGAAACATCCACAGAAACAATCTGAAACAAGCACCCGAAGTAGGGGCTGCACTTACACACCACCCTGCAGTGCACCCCCAATAAAACCTATTCGCCTCTCAGGGGTCACAAGACTCATCCTTACTTCTGTAGGTGTGTTTCTGTGCTCCGGAATGCGCTCTGTATGCTACCTCTTGAGTTGATGCTACCACCTGCCCGTTTCCTGCCAAGCAGCCTTGGTGCCCGTTCAGGTCTGCCATTCCCGCCTTCTGGATTTTAAAACGGCCCTCCGTGCAGCCAGTGTCTCTCGCCTGCTGTCCAAGGGCAGCCTGCTAGAACCTGCAATGTTATGTTTTCTCTTCTCCTGTTGTTGTTTTTTTCAGCTTAGCTTGGTCTGCAAGACTTGCTTGGCTTTATCAGTGTGAGATGCCAGCTCTTCCTGCCTGCATCTTATCCGGCCCCAGCACATGTGCCTTCCCTCCCCACTTACATCTCCAGATACGAGCAAGTGCTATCATTTGTGCTAGGGGAAAAAATATCCCTTTCAGGACCAGAGGAGGAGGGCGGGCTGTTTTCCCAAACACACTCGTGCAGTTCCAAATGCTCAGGAAAAGCACCGAAAAAGACCGCTTTCTGATCGAGGCTGCAGTGAAAATTCTCCATTGCAGGTCATCAGTCTGGTTTCCTTCCGTCACACATAAAATAGTACCTCCCAGGCTCTCTGGGAAGCAGGTGACATGAGGAGCGACAGGCAAGGAAGCTTTGCTTTTTTAAAAAACTTCTTTAATAACCCAGTTGTTTCTGCCCCTATGAAGGAGAGGAATTTCCCAAAGCGCTGTTTAGAACGGTAGGAACAAAACGCAGAGCAAGCGTGCCATCTAAGGTTGGTGGTTTCTCAGAAACTTCTTGAGCTGTGTCCCATCCACCTCTGTCAGCATCAGGATGTTTCGGTGGGTGTTTCGAAGCTGTCACTTCTGTGTCACTGCAGAGTGGCATTCCGGATGGCCAGAGTCGAGTGATCCTTGCCATGCCCTGAATGGCAGCGTGAAGTAGCCAGATTGCACAGAATCCATGCTGGCTCCCGATCAGCAGGGGTAATTATGTAACCTGTCACTACTAGTCTTCATGCTTCCATGCGCCCTGCCTGTAAGTAGCGATCTTCATCATTGCTGGGGAGGGAGACGGGAATGGGTTTTCTCAGCAACCGTGTCTTGCTGTAAATGCTCCCTCGCCCTTTGTAATCCAAAATCTCTTGGAGTAAATGAGCTTTGAAAGAGCTTTTGAAAGAGAGCGACTAAAATGATTACTGGGCTGGGGGGACCTCACTTATGAGGAAAGGCTAAAACATTTGGGGCTCTTTAGTCTGGAAAAAAGCGCCTGAGGGGGGGATGTGATTGAGGCATACAAAATAATGCAGGCCATGAGGAAAGTGGATAGAGGGACACTCTTCCCCCTCTCACAAAATACCAGAACTAGGGGACATCCACTCAAACTGAGGGTTGGGAGAGTGAGGACAGTCAAAAGAAATTTTTTTTACCCAGCGTGTTGTTAGCCTGTGGAACTCCCTGACACAGGAGGTGGTGGTGGCATCTGGCCTGGATGCCTTCAAATGGGGATTGGACAGATTCTTAGAGAAAAAGTTCATCACAGGTTACAAAACATGATGGGGATGTATCATCTCCAGGCTTAAAACCAGTTTACATCAAGGACCAGATGGAGGGGAGTGGTATCAGGAGACAGATATCTAGTCTCGTGCACTCCCCGACGCATTTGGTGGGGCCACTGTGAGATACAGGAAGCTGGACTCAATGGGCCTTTGGCCTGATCCAGCAGGGCTCTTCTTATGTTCTTATTTTAAGCACTAGAGAAACCAACGGTGGGCTTTCTGTCTTCACTTGACCTACCTCGCAAGGTTGTTGTAAAGATCGCGAGAGAGAAAGAGGCGCTTCGTCTGGCGGAAGGCACCCTTTGCAGAAGAGGTGGATGGTAAAGCTAGGAGAGGATACGAAGCAGCCTGAAACTGGGTCAGAGCGGAGGTCTAACTACTCCTGAAGGGGCCTACAAGTAGAACATTGGAGCAAAAGCTGTGGCATCTTACCAGGCACTCGTTTTGATGTCCACATGGGCTGAGTTCTTTGACAATTGCCAAGCGGGGCTGGGTGAAAGGCTAGCCTGCAGGGTTTCCCAACCTGTGGGTGTCCCCAGATGTTCCTGGACTGCAACTCCCAGAAGCCTCCACCACTCGCTGTGCTTGAAGGGATTTCTGGGAGTTGCAGTCCAGGAACATCGGGGGGTGGGGGGACCCACAGCTTGAGAACCACTGACCTAGAGGGCTGCCTGCCCTGTACAGCTTGAAGGGGGTGGGGTAGCATTTGGCCATGCAGATTCTGGGCACTTGAGTACAACGGACCATACAGGAAGGGCCGCAGCTTCCCGCGGCTTCCTTGAACACAGAGATGCGATCAGATCCCAGGGCAAGGCCGAGGTGCCACGTTCTTCAAATCCTTCATGATCGCCGTCACCGGATACATGGCAATACCGCAACAGTTGGTGCCACGGTGAAGCCGGAAATATCCCTAATTGGGAAAGATGGAAGGTTATTTCATCGTGGAGCCTCGTGGCGCAGTGGTTCAATGCCTGTCCTGCAGGTAAAACTGTGCTCACGACCTGGGTTCAATCCCCGGTAGCAGCAGGCTCAAGGTTCACTCAGCCTTCCATCCTTCTGAGGTCGGTAAAATGAGTACCCAGCTCACTGGGGGGGGGGGCAATGTGTAGCCTGCACACTGTAATCAAAATTGTAAACCGCCCAGAGACTACTTGTAGTGGTATGGGGCGGTATATAAGCAGAACACTTTGCTTTTATTTCAGGCTGACCAAAGGCTTCTCTTGTAGTCCTTTTCTCAGCATTCTGTTTAATTGTGAACTTTTAATACATTCCCCGGGGCAACTCAGTGTTGCTTCACCCAGTCCAGGATTCCGCAAACAATTCGGGGTGGCCCACATCTTGTTTTGGGTCTCATCAAAGCTGGTTCTTCAGATGAGGCTGTTGTCGGGGGTCATCGGTAGGTGCCGTTTGGAAATACAGCCATGGAGATAAGAAATTTAAAAAATGGCTGGGAAGGAGAGTGTTTCCTGGTCGTGGAAAGATGTAATATTTGGAATTGTGTTTTTTTCTCTCTCCTCTCTTACGGCTTTGGGGTTAAGAGATTTTGAGATTTCAGACTGTTAGTCCAGGTTTCAATGTTTTACACACACAAGAGACTTGGGACAAGGCACCCCACCCCACCCCCCAGTCTGGAATTAATGTAAGCAGCTCATTCAGAGAGAAGTTATTCTTTTTTCTCTCAGTAATACCATATTCTGGTATTAACTGGAAGTATCACGGGCGGAATGTGGAATCTCCTTAGTTCACCTCTGAAAGTTGTAGCCCCAAAACATCTGAAGGGCAGCATTGGACACCAGCTTACCTCTTCTCCCCAGTGTTCACCCCATGAGTTCTGGATGATCCAGTATGGTCCAGTCCGGGATCCACGGCGCGATTTCACTGCACAGAAAGCCAAGGGAAAATGCAATATTTTGTCAGTCCAAGGAAATAGTCCAGCATCCTGGATTTCTCTCTCTCTCTCTCTCTCTCTCTCTCCCCCCCCCTCCCTCCCGCCCTCTGTCTTTATCAACCCTGGCTAGACAGATGCTTCTAGAATTCACCATCTGGGCTGCCTGGCTGTTTGGCCCCAGCACCTGATACGTGAAAGTGGGCGTTTGGGCAGGAGGTGTGAGGAAACGATGGCCCTGTCAATGAAGTTGTTGGGTCTCAGTTCCCATATAGGATGGGAGACACCTGGTTGGAAAAGAATACATGTGAAAGGGATCTGGGAGTCTGGGTGGACCACAAATTGAACATGAGTCAGCAGTGTGATGCGGCGGCAAAGAAAGCCAATGCGATTCTTGGTTGCATCAACAGAAGCATCGTGTCTAGATCAAGGGACGTGATAGTACCACTCTATTCTGCTCTGGTCAGACCCCACCTGGAGTCCTGTGTCCAGTTCTGTGCACCTCAATTTAAAAAGGATGTTGACAACCTTGAGCGGGTACAGAGGAGGGCAACCAAGATGGTTGAGGGTCTGGAGGAAATGTCTTATGAGGAGCGGTTTAGGGAGCTAGGAATGTTTAGCCTTACAGAAAGAAGATTGAGGGGGGATAGTATAGCCATGTTTACATAAATATTTGAAAGGATGTCATATCGAAGAGGGGGCTGGCTTGTTTTCCATGGCTTCAAAAGCTAGGACTTGGGACAATGGTTTCAAACTACAGGAAAAGAGATTCCATTTAAACATTAGGAAGAACTTCATGATGGTTAGAGCTGTTTGGCAGTGGAAGATGCTGCCACAAAGGAGGGTGGCAGAGTCTACTTCTTTGGAGGTTTTTAAGCAGAGGCTGGATGGCCACCTATCGGAAATACGGTGATGGGGGTTCCTGCATGGCAGGGGGTTGGCTGGATGGCCCTCGAGGTCTCTTCCAACTCTAGGATTCTAGGATTCTATTAGCCACATAGATATGGAATAGCCATCGGTCAGGGGAACTCCAGTCCACACCTGTTCTCAAGACTGAGATTTACCTTCTCTGAATTCGTCCAAACCTTTCAAAAAATATTCTCCTATTATGGCCTTGTCTGCTCACCTTCATCAAAGCCGACAATGACGACAGCATGATCAAGATGATCTCGACTGCATTCTTGAGAAGGTCTCCAGATAATGCCTTTCTCGTAACCCTGCCCCCCACGAGGAAAGGAACAGAGCACGGAACAGGTCAACAAAGATGGGCAAGGCTCCTTAACTTGAAAGCCCCCTCTTCTTTTGGAGGAGACGTGATCGAGAAAGGTGGTGGTGGGGAGATAAGATATAATCCCCTCTGCTACCACTCACCCCATCACAAACCCACCTGAAGCGCTTTCAGGTTGAGCAGAGCTGTGACCGGACCCTGAGAAGCCACAACGCTGGCTATGTCTGGAGAACAAGGGGGAAACACAAGCGTGTGTGTGTGGTGAGTGGATAGGAAGGTCCAACTTTTATGTCCTTGATGTATCTTAAGAACTCCCTGCCCCAGGAGGTGGCGATGGCATCTGGCCTGGATGCCTTCAAAAGGTTACAAATCATGATGGAGATGTGTGTAATCTCCAGGCTTAAAACCGGGGTACTTCAAGGGCCAGATGCAGCGGAGTGGGATCAGGAGACAGATATCTAGTCTCGTGTGCTCCTGGACGCATCTGGTGCGGGCCACTGTGAGATACAGGAAGTGGGACTAGATGGGCCTTTGGCCTGATCCAGCAGGGCTCTTCTTATGTTCTTATCTCTTCCCCCACCCCCACCCCGCCCCCCAGCCACACCCTTACATTTCTCATCCCTGGGCAGTATTTCGTAGCCATCAATGGTGGTCAGTTGTCTGCCTCGGTGTCTCTGGCATTTCTGATTCCGGCCCACATAGGGGTATAGGCGGCTGCTAGATAATCCACCTGGGAAGAGAGGCGCAGGGGTCAGCAAAGCACATGTGTGCCTTTTTGTGTTCAAATTGCACAGGCATGTAAGATGCAGAGAAACCCGTGTGTGCACCTGAGAGACGCAGCGAGCAAGGGTGTACCTGTGTGACCACGGGAGTGGTAGTGGACTTCCATGGTCGCGCAAGGTACACCCACACCCATGTGTACAATTCTGGTCACCGCATCTCAAAAAAGACATAGTGGAACTGGAAAAAGTGCAGAGGAAAGTGACTAAAATGATTACTGGGCTGGGGGACCTGCCTTATGAGGAAAGGCTAAAACATTTGGGGCTCTTTAGTCTGGAAAAAAGGCGCCTCAGGGGGGATATGATTGAGACGTACAAAAGAATGCAGGGCATGAGTAAAGTGGATAGAGGGACGCTCTTCTCCCTCTCACAAAATACCAGAACTTGGGGATGTACGCTCAAATTGAGGGTTGGGAGAGTGAAAACAGACAAAAGAAAATATTTTTTCACCCAGCTAGTCTGTGGAACTCCCTGCCACAGGATGCGGTGATGGCATCTGGCCTGGATGCCTTCAAAAGGGGATTGGACAGATTCCTGGAGGAAAAGTCTATCACAGGTGACAAACCATGATAGAGATATGCCATCTCCAGGCTTAAAACCGGGGTACTTCAAGGGCCAGATGCAGGGGAGTGGTATCAGGAAATAGATATATAGTCTCTTGCGCTCCCGGAGGCATTTGGTGGGGCCACTGTGAGATACAGGAAGCTGGACTAGAAGGGCCTTTGACTTGATCCAGCTGGGCTCTTCTTATGTCCCTATGTTCTTATGTGCACGACAGAGGTCATACGTGCACGTACATCTGAGCATATGTGACACCAAGGGTGGGTGCTTGTGCGTGTGTGAAAGGGTGCACTGAGTGAGCATATGTGCCTTATGAATGAAAGATCTCCAAAAGGTTCTGGCTTGTAAACTCGATGTCATGGCTTCCTTTAGGAAGTCAGTCCATCTTGTGTGCAGTCCCCCTCTTTCACTGCTGCCATCCGCCTTCTCCAGCATTAGGGTTTTTCCCCACAGGATCCTGCCTCCTCCTAAGGTGCAACTTCGACATTTGTTACTTCCCGAGATAGTTCCGACTTGATTCAATCTCGAAACCATTTGTTTGGCTTTCTGGCAGGCCAGAGGATGTGCAAAGCTCTCGCCCGGCACCACTATTCAAACAAATCAGTTCTTATCCCCCCCCCCCCGCCATCTTTTATTTCAATAATTTTTTTTCTTATGTGCTCATAAACTCATTATTGTCGTTTAGGAACAGTGCTGAAAAGTAACTTTGGTGGATTACTCAGTGTGTTGCTGGATGACTTTTTCTATTCTTTTACTATTCCAAAAACACACGGCACGAAACTTGGGGAGGAAAAACACCGGCATGAGAAAAACTTACATGCAGCACCAACAGAGAGACTTTCTGACTTGTTAGAAGTAGCTTTTGAAAGATACTTTTCCATTATTCCCTAATGAATCAGAAAAAGAAACTACAGTGGTACCCTCAACGTACGCATTTAATCTGTTCCAAATGCATGCTCTTAAGTCAAACTGCTCTTAAATCGGGGTACCTATCTTAAAAAATTGAAAACATAAGTTAAAAATTAAAAAAAATGAAAAAAATATTTGTAAGTCGAGCAGACTATATCTAAAATTTGTAAGGCGACAGTTAAAACGCCAACAGTTTTCTGCTCATAAGTGGAATCGCTCTTAATCTTAATCTTAATCTTAATCTTAATCTTAATCTTGCAGATTGTTGTGTTACCTATGACCCGTTTCCAAGCTCTGAGCTCGGGAGCCTCACAGATCCCTTAGTATCCTACCTCGCAGGCCTGTTGTGAGGATAAGGCCAGTGAGGAGGCTGCTTCATGGTCTTAGCAGGGAAGAGGAGAGACAAAGGCAATGAATCGATTTTAAAAAGGAAATGATTTTGACCCGGGATCGAGGACTTACTGCTGTTGAAGACATAGAGTAGCCCCTGCCACACGTAGCCTCCGTTGCAACCTTCCTGCTCCTGGGCGCAGTCAATGATTTCTGGAAGGAGAAGAACAAATAGACTCGCCCTGGGGGAAGGGAAATGCTGCTCTTGGTGGGCTGTGGATAAAGGCGAGGGCGAATGGGACTCGGAGTCCTAGGCACGCAGTGTGGATGACGGTCATAGATTCCCTGCCCTGCCGTTGGATACAAAGGAACCCAATCCAACCCGGGGAGCAGGGGGGGAGGGGGGAGCCTCCCTTTGTGGATGACAGCTCCCAGCATTCTGTGGCAGGGTGCGTGGCACCTGGGGCCTGTAATCCATGTCTCCCACCCCCATGAGCACAGAGAGCTGTTCATTGATGCGAAAGGGGATGTCCTGGGAGTACCACATAGCTGGCTGGCAGCTGCCCCTCTTTCGTCCAACCCAGCGTACCCTGCACAGACACGTTTCGTGGTATGTGCCGGTGGATGTTCCACAAGGCTTCGATGTTGGAGGCGGCCGCAAACGCCCAGCAGGACCTGCACTCCTCTCCCTAGCAAAAGGAAAAGGAAAGAGGTTTCATAGGTCAAGGCAGGCGATGAGAGAACCCACGCCCACCTTGGCTTTTCAGTGGCCGGCTCGGCCGCCACCCTGCGCACCAACCCAATGCATGATCTGAGGCTGAGCCATTAATGAGCAACTGAGACTCAAAGACTCTATAATAAGAGCTCTGTGAACAGGGATCAACGCCCCTGCCCTGGAAGGGGTTGGACTAGATGGCCTCTGAGATTCCCTTCTGGCTCTCCCTTTCTACGATTCCAGCTCTGGCATTCTTAGGATGTTTTTTTTGGGGGGGGTTGTTGCTACAAGGCCTGTCGTGTCCGTCCCCCCTTATTTTAATTGCCTTGTTAATAATGTTGTAAACCACCCAGAGTGGCCTTGTTGCCAGATGAGTAGTAAAAAAAAGTGCAATCAATTATCAATCAATCGGTCAACCCATGATTAATGCATGTCCTTCAACATTCACCCTCACACGCCCATGCCACATCCCCGAATTTCCAATCTGTGGGTCTTCTTTTGAGCTGCCTCGCAACAGACTGATGGGATTTGTAGGCTGAACGAAGCCACGGACCAAGGGTTCTCCATTCATGCCCACCAATCACGTTTTCTCAAAGGGATACGTAGGGGTGAGTGGGTTCCAGCTCTATCTGGATTGGATGCCATGGCTTCCCCTCACCAAATCACCCCCTCCCGTTCTTACCTGGTACTTCACTGCTGTGACAGCACCAGCTTTCCGCCAGTCACAGGACTGGACCGTGAGCTCATGCCTTCGGGAAAGCCCCGGTCTTGACCATCTCCCTGCCAGGACCAGGCCAGGACCTGAAGGAGAGGTGAGGGCGAACTTCTCTGCAAACTCGTTTTCTAGGTGGGGAAGGAAAGAACAAAGGAACCGGGAGAGTAAAGTCAGCGGGCCAGCGGGTCTGCCTTCCAGACCCGATGGGGAAATGTGGCTTCATCGTGGAAATCCAGATGTTATGTCTGTGAAGATTCTCAGTCACCCAGGTGAGGTTATCTGCAGGTTGAGGAGTCATGGCAACTGGACTTTCTTTTCTGGAAAGAACGAAACGTTTCGCTGCTCATCCAAGTAATGGATGAGTAGCGAAACACTTTGAACTCACAAGAAAAGAAGCCCAGTTGCCATGACTCAACTTCCAGAAAATCCAGCACCCACCTACCCACCTATCTACCTACCCAATTACCTGCCTGGCTGCCTGCCTATCTAGTCAAGTCAAGAGACCGCCCAGAGTAGCTTTTTGCTAGATGGTTGCGGTATATAAATCAAATAAATAAATAAATTTAAAAAACAAACAAGTTGATAGTGCAGTTCAAAAGAAAAAACGGAAACAAACAGCTAATAGACCACAAGCAACTAATGGTGAAAACAGAAGAGAGAGGAGAGGAGAACCCAGGGCCACGAGCTGTTAAAATTCTAGAGGCAAAAAGTTGGCACCTCCTCCAGAAAGAAGGTGACATGTGTAGAAAGAAGAAACTTAAGTCTAGTTGAGTCTTTCCGCCCCCCTCCCCCACCCGCATCCTGCCAAGGACTGAGGACAGATGTTTCTTACGGAGTGTATCATGAAGTGGACAGTAGAAAAAATATGTTGGAGTGTTTCTACACAGTTGGTTTGACATGGACAGATCCCTCTGGGAACAGGGGATTCCACCAAACCTGCCCGCCAACAAAGCAGATGGAAAAGAGTTGCATCTAGTAAGTGAGTAAGCGCTACGACTCTCTGAGCATCTCAGATGGGTGAGAAAAAAGGCTAGCTTCCCAGGCCGGCCGGCCTGCCTGCCTGCCTGCCTGCCTGCCTGCCTATCTATCTATCTATCTATCTATCTATCTATCTATCTATCTATCTATCTATCTATCTATCTATCTATCTATCTATCTATCTTGTTGTAAGGTCAGCAAGTCCGACTCCCTGCCAGGTGGGCTGTCCAAATTCGAGAGTACATTGTCCAAATTTCTTTTGAACGTCTCCAGTGTTGGAACACCCAGCCCCTCCTGAGGTAATTGTCTACTTGGGGAAGGACAGCAAAGACTGGGGCCAAGCTGTCTTCCAGTGGTAGGGAGTTCCACAGTCTGGAAATACCAGAGGCAAAGACGGTCATAAAAGCAGAGGTTGGAAACGAGTCTCCTGATTTAAAACCAAGGGTCTGAATGAGGGTCTGATTTGAAATCAAGGGTCTGACCAGGTTTTCTAGCCAAAGCCAGGAGGCAAACCTAAAATATTTAAGAAGAGGTTGGGGGACATTATCTGACTTTCCTCTTCTCTGCTTGAAATGACTATTTGTTCCCCTGAAACCAGCGAAAGGGGGAAGAATTCAGGGCCTGCAAAAAGCATCACTACCCACAAAACACCCCCTGCAGATTGCAGGGGGGTAGAAAAAACGCCGGTTTTTGAAACCTCTTTCAGTGGCCTCTGCTTTTAAAAGTGACTCCGCAAACCAAACTGACTGATCTTCAGGTGGAGAAAAAGCTTTGTCTATAAATATCCGCATGGGGGGAAAAACACAGGCAAAGGAAATAGTTCGCAGGCAGAAATGTACACACACACACACACACACACACACACACACACACACACACACACACACACACACACAGAAATCTAATGGGGAGAAATTTGCAGGCAAAGAAACAGAAGCAAAGAATAGGCATGGAATGGGAACGACTACCTCTTATTTGAATAAATAAAATAGGGAGGGAGAGAATCCTGTTGTGTCACCTTACGCTCCGGGAAAGGGTGGCAGGATAAAAATGTGGCATAATAAAATTAACCCCGGGCAGCTGAGTTTGGGCAGCACAGTCAGATCTGCTGTTCGTGGATCTAGGACTCTAATGACAGGCTGGAATCCAACAGGTGCTGTTTTCAAACACACACATCCCTCGCATAATTAACCTGTGGAATTCACTGCCACGAGGCAATGACAAGTTAGATAAATGCTGCCTAGCAGTGTAAGTGGGACCAGTCTTCCTCGAACCTTTTCGTTAACAGGGACTTAATCAGAAACTCTCTCCCTTTCACATCCCCATCTGTCTTTCCTGTTCCTTCTGAACTCACTGTGAATCCTGTACTGGAACTATCGTGGTTGATATGCTGAACACCTGGGATTGGCTTAATCTTGAATTGGCAAATAAGTCCTGTTAGCTTTACAAAAGACCCGTTCCTGGGGAAGACTGAGCTGGCTTGTTAAAACGGACGAACTCTCTGTAGGGGTTGTACCCGGGAGACTGGATTGAGGAATGTCCCTGTGCTCCAGAATTTACCACTCTGCCACCCGCTGTTTTACCAAAACACAAAATCTGCCCTCGGCCTGTAGCTCCAAGGGTGTCCTTGTTTATCTGTTTGTTTTTACCTGTCAAGTCACTGAAGCGAGTGACTCCATACTGTGCGGTGCCCAATTCGGTGGCCTGGAGGGCGCGGCTCCTGTCCAGGTTCTGCACAAACACCTTGAAGCGCCACTGCGTCTCTGGGGTGACAAATCGAGAGACCCCGTTTGCACGTGATTGGGTGTGGAAGGTCGCGATCAGCAGAAACAGCCATTTTAGGCTCTGGACTTGAGGGTGTCTCATAGATGGATGCGTTGGCGCCTTCCGAAACAACAGAACTTGTGCCACGTGAAAGGTCAAGAAGTCTTAGGCTTAGCGGGTCACGAGCAAAGAGTGAGCCTCCACCTACAAAGCTGTAACCGCCAGTCTTCTTGAATGCCAGAAGACCCGGCATGTTTTGGTACAACGGACTAAGGGATGCCATCAGACAGGGAATGAACCGTCCTGACCTTGAACTATAGGCAAGCCGGAACCTTTTGGTCTGCCCTTGGTTTTCCGGGCTGTGACAGAGATCACTCCCGGAAAAATGATCCTATCTGGTGCAACTCAACAACAAGGCATCGCCCCAAAGCAGGCAGCTGAGAGGAGCAACGCCTGGCTAACCAGAGATGGACTCTAGAGCAGAAGAGGCACAAACGCAATGAATCCTGAGGCTTTGGCGGTTTGCTCCAGCAGCCCAAAGCTGTGACTTCCAGGACTCTAGGGGGAAAAACCAAAGCAGATCAGATTTGCCTGACATCTATCCCTCCCCCCCCCCACTGCCGGTATTAAAGCTATCCATTTGTTCATCTCTATGCCTGTTAATCCAATCCAAAATATGCTACCCTATGCCAGCCTGGTGCATCCCAGATATGATCTGGCAGGGGAAGATGGGTGTTGTGAATCCAACACATCCGGTGAAGGTCCAGATTGTCAACGTTTGGCGTACAAACGGCGCCTGCCATTGGTGAGCCTGGCGGGAACGGATACCTGAACGGGTCACCTCTAAAAACGAGAGAATCTGTCCCGGTCTCTCCCCAAAACACTTTTGTAGCACATACCTTCTTGGGTTTGGTAAGTCCTGTTGAACCGCACCCTAAAATCCTCAAACATCTGCATCATTTGAGCCTGGGAGAGAAAAGTAGGCAGAACATTAGTTCTAAGACGGTACTTTTCCCCCACCCCCACCCCAACAAGAAGGCAAGCTTCGCCTGTTGAATTCACACCTGCAAGGCACAGCCAAGCAGCAGAGTAGGGGCTGGGAGGCGAGAGATATACTGTATTTTGGTTCAAGGGTTGATGAAGCAGCCTTGCTCTCCACCCCCCCACCACCACTCCTTTTCCTTCAGGGTCCCCTCACCGTGTTCAGGTCTGGAGGCAGGGCGGCATGGGCTGGGCCCCCAGGATCCAGCAACCCCATATCACCAGGCAGGCAGGCAAGGTCTTGGCCCACATGATGGAGACGGCCGATGAGGCCAGGACAGAAAGTAGTTACAGGGACCAAGACGGAGAGGAGAAAGCACTGAGGGCGACACGGCATCCGGCGAAGAGGCGACCACAGAGGCAGGAAGACAAAGGTGTGTGTGTGTGTGTGTGTGTGTGTGTGTGTGTGTGTGTGTGTGCTTATTTGGAGGGGTGTCACCCACAGACCATTGCGTGTGCACTGTGGAGGTGGGAGGGCCTGTGTAGGCGTACCAGTGGCCTCTGAGCATGCACAGAAAGCTTTGGAGGTCACACACACCCCACCGCTGTTTCTCTGTTTCAAGAACTTTCCCTCTTTTAGTTCTTTCTGGATTTAAGGGGTGGGGGGGGGAAGGGATAAGTGATGTACAATATAGATGCTAAACAGCGGTTGGGAAAACACCGGTGAATAAAAGGGAGCTGTAGGCTCATTGCAAAATACAAACCCAAGTGTGCAAGCTGTCGTGAATTGGGAGCCTTCGCTTGGACAGGCAGACGCCAATGTGAAGGACTTTTACACTCCAAAGGTTCACAACAGGACGGGGTTTTTTTTGTCAGGGGGGAAAAATGACCCTTAGTTGCAGAGTCCAAAAGGTCTTAGTCAGGATCAGTTTCACTAGGCCGGTTGTTTTAAAGTTACGGCCAAGGCAGCTGTGGACTGAGTGACAGAGGGAAACCAAACCCTCCATCTGGGAAGTAACACGGCTGGGAAAGTGACTTTTGGGACCGTAGTTCCCCAAATTTGCATGCTAGCTAAAGGACTCAAAGAGTTCTGGTCCAACCCCATCCCACCCCCTCGGCAAGATCTTCAGGAATTTCTCTGTAATATTTATTTAATAACCTTAGAACTGCGCCGCTGGAAGACACCCTTAATGGACTGTGCAATCCGGCCCCTATCAAGGAAGGGAGGCACCGCCAACCACCAACCTATGGGTTCATCATCATCATCATCATCATCATCATCATCATCATCATCATCATCATCATCATCATTTTGACAAGCCATGAGCTTCTTTGGGCCCTGGCCATACACGGACATCTCTTGGGTGCAGGGGACGGACTTTGCCCGGTCTTGGGAGGCGGCCCTCCCCTCACGCCTGGCCCGCATTCCTTGTCCCTTAGGGATCCTCCTTCACTCCTCCGGAGGGTTGACCTTGACTGGCCAGGCGCAGAGAGAGGCGCCTCGGCTGGCGCAGATCCAAAGACCTGTCTCCGGAGACTAAAGGTGACGGCTCCTCCCGGATCCTCCCTTGTCCCAATTCTTAGCTTCCCCGTTGCTGGATTTGAATTAATTGGGCTTGTCCAATGCAAACCTTGCAGGGAAGGCGACCAGGATGGTTAAAGGTCTGGAACATCTATCTTATTACAAGGGAGATGGGAATGTTCAGCCTTACAAAAAAGAAAAAAAAGGCCGAGAGGGGATATGATAGCTATGTTTAAATATCTGAAAGGATGTTGTATTGAAGAGGAGACGTTTTCCAACGTTAGGAAGAACTTCATGACAGCTAGAGCTATTCGGCAGTGGAAGATGCTGCCACAAAGGAGGGTGATGGAGTCTCCTTCTTTGGAGGTTTTTAAGCAGAGGCTGGATGGCCATCTGTCGGGCGTCCTGTGATGGGGGTTCTTGTATGGCAGGGGTTTGGACTGGGTGGCCCTTGAGGTCTCTTCCAACTCTAGGATTCTATGTGTGCCATAAGATCAAGGTGGAACTGAGTTATAGAGCCCCTCCTACAGCTTTCAAGGCAAATTCATTATCTAACCATCGGTTTTGCCAGTTCCACTCCCCCAGCGAATTTCCATGGCAGAGCGAGGATTCGAACCCATGCTTCCAGAGCCCTAAGAAGAGGTCATTCTATCCATAACACCACACTTCAGAAACCCTATGAAGGGGGTTGTGGCTAGTCCCAAACCCACTGGGAGCCATAGGGTTTACATAGGTGCTTATTTACCTTTCAGCCCCTGTTTCAATGGGGTCTCTCGTCTGTCTCACGTCAGCTTATGTTTTTTGTCTAAACCAGTGGTTCTCAACCTGTGGGTCCCCAGATGTTCCTGGACTGCAACTCCCAGAAACCCCTTCCAGCACAGTGAGTGGTGGAGGCTTCTGGGAGTAGCAGTCGAGGAACATCTGGGGACCCACAGGTTGAGAACCACTGGTCTAAACTCTTCTCCGATTCTCCCTCCAGATTCAGCCTTCGACCCTTGGCCATTTCCTCCTCTCTGGACATGTGATGGGAGAGAAAGAGAGAGAGAGAGAGAGAGAGAGAGAGAGAGAGAGAGAGAGAGAGAGAGAGAGAGAGAAGGCCTACTTCCATTCCAAGGCCAAATCATCCTCCTTGTCTGCACCACACAGGCCTGTAATGCTCCAGGGTGGCCCAACAGATTTTGCCACCTGAGGCAAAGGACAGAGAGATCACTCTCTCTTCATGCCCCCCTCCCTCAAAAGGCCTCCTGAATCTTACCCAGCCCATGGGAGAGGGTTGCCCCTTCTTTCCCAAGGCAAGACGCCTCATTCAGGGCAGGGTTTTCCTCTGAAGCTTCCCATCCGAGTCAAGCATGGCGCCATGCCTGATGGGAGGGCCGGCCCCGCAGAAGCTCTCGGACATTCTGCCTTCCGCGTCCCTTCCCCTCCATGTCCTTTCCCTCTTTCTTTATGACATTTAACACCAACGGATGGTGAGGAGGCTGGTTCGGTGCTTCATACGGTACCCTGTACGGTAAATTGCCAGAAAAAACACACAACAAAGCCAAGCCAAGCCAAGATTCGGTGCCACTCACCAAGGCTTAAGGGCAAGAGATGAAGCTGCATTTAAAAGTTTCATGGACTGTTGACCAAGGAGCAGTGTAAGGCTACTCAGGCCCTAAAGGTTTGGGGTCGGTGACCCACGGATCCGCATAAAGTTGAACAAATGAACAAGGTCGGCTGACTTTGAAAACCAGAATTGTACGCTTTTAAACTAGCCGCAAGAAGTTTAACAAGGAAAGAGTCCCAGAGCTGTAACCAGAAGTTTTGACCCCTGGGGCAAAGGAGACTGTCCCTCATGCAGTGTCCAAGTCTTCCTTTGTCCCCTTGGGGGTTGGGGGGAAGAGAGCAGAATCCTTCCTGAGCAACAAATTGGATAGGAAAACCAGTAGGACCAGGAAATTGTATTGATGGTTTCATTGACATTCGCCAGTACAGTACATTCACTTCTAGATTTTAGTTCGCTCTAAATTTTTGTGCCTTAAGGCAAAACCCCAGCTGTCCACCCGGATTTCAGCCTGGACAGAGCCTGCTTGTCTTCCCTGGGGAGGGAATTCCACCGTTGGAGACCTAGCATAAAGAGAATCTGGCCTCGAGGTGGTGGGAATTACAAGGGAGACCCTCTTGGATGTCCAAAGACCGATTCTAAGAAGGCTGGTTCTTGTCAGGCCCACGCCGTTAGGGTTTTATAGGTTGAAAAACAACAACAGACCCTTGCATTGAGCTCGGAAACAAATCCAAAGCAGAGCGGATGGTTCCAGAGGACTGGTGGCATAGACGTCTCAATAGGTGTCTCTGCTCCACAGAGTCATTGCCACGGCTCTATCTCAAGGAAACCTGGGACTTCTAGTTTGATAAAGTACCTAAATTTATACACGACCCCTAAGCTCCGCAGGAAATGGCTGCAAGGTCCGGACCTTACAAGTGTTTTCCCACCAGCTCCCGACTTTGCAGACAATTAAGTGCAACCCCACCCACTTAGCACGACAAAACAGCAGTTTTCTTGTACCTGCTTGAGGTGGGTGAAAATCCCCAGGTCCGGATTTAATCTGGTCAGTGCGAGGCTCTCCTGGCTTCTGCTTGTGGTTTTTTTGCCTCCTGCCCCTTTAAGAGAAGAGGTGGGAGGAAAAAAAGCAAGCAGAAGAGGAACAAGAGAAACGGAAGAGAAACTGAGTTCCGGGAAGCTCCTCCAGGTGAGCTGCATTTTCCCCCCTCTTTCTCTGGTGGGGAGGAAGGAAGAGCAACGAACCCCTAAGATCTTTGGTCCGAATTTAAGGGGCCAGCGGATTTTAGGGGTCGTGTGAAAAGGCCCAAAGAGTTTTCTCTCGCCCTTTATACACGACCCCTAAACTCCGCAGGAAATGGCTGCAAACTCCGGACCTTACAAGTGTTTTCCCACCAGCTCCCGGAGTTTGCAGGAAATTAAGTGCGACCCCGCCCACCTAAGCGCGACCCAGCTGCACTTTCTTGTACCTGCTTGGGCCTTTTTACACAACCCCTAAGATCCGCTGGCCACTTAAATTCGGACCAGAGATCTTAGGGGTTCCTGCTCTTCCTCTGTCCCCACCCCCCTGGGCACTTCCTGGTTGCTGGCTGCCTGAGGGAGGGAGAAAAAGAGAAAGAAAAGCATGCTGGTTTACCTGGTTTTGTTCCGGGCAGCATTCAGATCTCTTAAAGGGGTGGGGCGCAAAAAAAGAACAAACGGAAGCCAGGAGAGCCCCGCACTCACTATCCTTACACCGGATCAAATATTTGTCACCATCAAAGACCAGGTACAAGAAAACTGCTGTTTGGTCTTGCTAAAGTGGGCGGGGTCGCACTTAATTGTCTGCAAAGTCCGGAGCTGGTGGGGAAACATTTTTAAGCTCCGGACCTTGCAGCCATTTGCGGCGGAGCTTAGGGGTCGTGTATAAACGCCCCTTGAGGTGGGTGAAAATCCCCAGGTCCGGATTTAATCTGGTCAGTGTGGGGCTCTCCTGGCTTCTGCTTGTGTTTTTTTTTGCCTCCCGCCCCTTTAAGAGAAGAGGTGGGAGGAAAAAAAGCAAGTAGAAGAGAAACAGAAGAGAAACAGAGCTCCGGGAAGCTCCTCCAGGTGAGCTGTATTTTTTCCTCTCTTTCTCTGGTGGGGAGGAAGGAAGAGCAACGAACCCCTAAGATCTTTGGTCCGAATTTAAGGGGCCAGCGGATCTTAGGGGTCGTGTGAAAAGGCTATTTAGACATATTTCTTTGGGATGTTCTGAACATTCCCACCTCCTTACCAAACTACATATCCCATAACTCCTTGGGTCAGGATCCCGCCAGGTACAGTGGTACCAAACTGTGATGATAACTGTACGGTGTAGATGCAACTCTCTTCTCAGTTGTAATGAATTGAAAAGTGTGGCTTTTTAATTAGTGGGAAATATTGCTTCATTTGGATGTGGGTGCACTTCCTTTGTTCCCTCTGAACTTAGCTTCAGAGCAGATGGGAGTGAAATGGATTCCCCTACCTCCAGATGTTGTGAAGTGTGGTACCTCTGAGGTAAGGTGAAATATTTTGACTTGGCTTTGGGATTGATGGGCAGTCAAGAGCCATTGGTTCTATACAAGACCTGTTCCAGGTAAGATGAAAACCCCTTGGGCAGATTTATTGATAATCACAGCCTTTCTGAGTCTCTGTGCGAGTCTGAGTATAGAAACCATCAGAGACCACAATTCCCCTTCAAACTCTGTCACAACAACAGCAACAATAAGTATGGTGGTGCCTCAGAGGCTAGCAGGTTTATTACTGGCAAATTTAAGGGGTGGGGGGAGGGAAAAGGGACAAAATACTGTAGCACTTTAATAAACGTGTTTCAGTAGGAGCTTTTGTGGATCAAAACCCACTTCTTCAGGCAGACTGAAACAAATTTGTCCATCTATTTTCTCTCTCTCCTCCCTTTTCCCTATTTGGCCAAACATTCTGAGGTAGAGCGAGATGGCTACTTCTCTGGAAATATTTACCAGGGCTTTGGCAATAAGGTAAAGGTAAGGGTTCCCCCTGCAAATGCGTGCTAGTCGTATCTCACTCAAAGGGCGGGGCTCATCTCTGTTTTCAAGCCGAAGAGCCAGTGTTGGCCGGCATGGCTGCAAGGAAACACTGTTTTACCTTCCCGCTTTTTATGGCGGTACCTATTTATCTACTTGCATTGACATGCTTTTGAACCGCTAGGTTGGCAGGAGCTGGGGTTATCAGCGGGAGCTCACTCCACGGCGTGGCACTCAGGATTCGAACCGCCGAGCTGCCGACTTTGCAGCTGACAGTTTTTGGAGCCTTAGTCCGCTGAGCCACCATGCCCCATTTGGCAATAAAACAGGCAAATTTTATCTGGAGGGGGGGGAAGGCTCTCAGCAAACCCCAAGCTAAACATGGGTCAACAGTGTGTCACAGCAGCTGACTTAAGAGCGCCCACAGAACTAGGTTGGATCAGCAGAAATAGGATGCCTGGAGGGAGGGAAGCATCCTCACCATTTGTCCCTGCCTGCCAAATCTGGCCTAGCATTGGGTACGCAAAGGGAGGGTTGGACAAGCTGGAAGGTCCTCAGAGGTGGGCGAGAAACAACAAAAATATCTGGCCTCCAAAAACGACGAGGAGCGCTTGAAGGAGTTGGGCACAATTCACTCAAGAAAGAGGATGCGGTAGCCGCCTTCAAGGATTTGACAGGCTCTGAGGTGGAAGATGGAGCCTGAGAGGATGATGATAAGAAAAGCTGGTTTCCTTGAACATTAGGAAGCCTTTTTTTTTTTGCAGTGGTAGCCAACGAACTGCCTCAAAAGGTGCCAAACCGTCTTTTCCTGGAGGAATTTGAACGGAACCGAGATGGATACCGCTCGGGGATGCTTGAGCAGCGGGTGTCCTGTTCCGTGACGGGGTTGAGCTTGATGACCTCTAGGGTCCCTTTCAGTCCCCCCCCCCCAGTGCTTTGCTTCTGCTCCACCGCCACCGTTTTGCTTTGAGGAGAATTTGTTCATTCTTCATTCCGGCTTGTGACCCGTGCCCGGGCAGATGAACCTCTTCATCCCATCCTTGGATCGTCCATGGGCTGGGTAAACATATTTCAAAGAAAGAATCTAATCTGCTCATCGCTTCACCCCGCCCTCCCATCCCAGGCACTTTGCATCCCAAAATAAAAAGAAAGGGGGCTAGGGAGTTGCCCTAGAGAAAAATAGGAAGGCAGTGAAAGCGAACTGATCTCCAAAGAGGGCCGGCATCTCCCCCCTACTGTCCCAAGGATAGTTCCTTGATGACCTGGCTTTGGGGTCCCCCTTGCGCCTCCTGACGCCCTTTTGATGTGGAGGCCTTGGGAGCAGGTGTGGAGGCCTGTGTTTAAAGACAGCTAATCTCTACTGAGGAGGTTCCAGTCTTGCTGCAGTCCCCCCCCCTTTCCTTGCTTGCTGGGCGCCCCCCAACCTGCCGGGCTATTTATAACTTTTGAGACAACAGAACTCTTGTTCTTGAAGGCTGTCTCGCCTCAGGAGGGAAATCAGGAAAAAATGGAAGATGATCCGCCTCACCCATCAAAGCTTGTCAATTAAAAGGAAACAGTGTTTCTTTCTCTTGTTGGTCTTTATTTTTTTATGTCTGAAAACATTTTGGGCTAATAAACGGGGCCAAAGGTCTCCCTCGAACCCGTCTTTTATAAAATTACCATCCAGCTCTGTAGTATCATGAACTACTTGCCTGATAAGATACATTTGAAGAACATTTTTCAAAACACTGACAGAATAAGTGTGACATTGCTCATCCGTTGGTCCTTTGAGAGCGTCTCCATGCTGCTTTTCTTCCTTTTCCATTTCAAGTCTCGAGGAGGTTTACAGTAACAGTAAACAAATACAAAACCAAATGAAATCACTGTTGTTGTTTTTTAAAAAAAACACACACACAAATTAAGGCAATGTAACTTTTATTTTGAAAAATAATAACATCCTTTATGGATGCTTTGTTCCAAAAATCTGATGATTTACATTTAGAAAAATGCCTGGGTCTACAGATAGATAGGGAGAGTGAGAACAGACAATTTTTTTTTACCCAATGAGTTGTTAGTCTATGGAACTCCCTGTCCCAGGAGGTGATGATGGCATCTGGCCTGGATGCCTTCAAAAGGGGCATTGCACAGATTCCTGGAGGAAAAGTCCATCACAGGTTACAAAACATGAGGGAGATGTATCATCCCCAAGCTTAAAACCGGGGTACCTCAAGGAGCAGATGCAGGGGAGTGGTATCAGGAGACAGATATGTAGTCTGGACCTGGACGTTCCAAAAAGCTTCAGGGGTGGGTGGGGATGGATGGGAGCACCCTCATTCCATTTGTTGGAAGGAAGCTATGGACTGTTTGGGTCGATAACAAATCCTACCACTTATTCTGTTCCCTCTGGATATGGTAGAGAACCCAGGCCCAGCACCAGGATGGGAGTAAGTACCAACAGCCGGCCGAGGTGTCCAGTGACTTTATATTCACAGAGAAAATAAACGGATCCCTGGTTTCATTTTGAATGTCAAAGGCGACCTGTGTTGAGCTGGGATTTAGCACCTCGGAGAGCTCTTATAAGTTTCATACTAAAATCCAGGTCTTGCCGTGGTCTATCAGTGCAATAAATAAATAAATTATATATATATACACACACACACACACACACACACACACAGAGAGAGAGAGAGAGAGAGAGAGAGAGAGAGAGAGAGAGAGAGAGAGAGAGAGAGAGAGAGAGGTACCTCAACTTACGAATTTAATCTATTCCGAATGCATGCTCTTAAGTAGAACTACTCTTAAGTCGGGGTACCTATCTAAAAAATGGGGGGGGGGAGTTAAAAAATCAAAAAAATGGCAACAATATTTGTAAGTCGAGCGTACCAAACGTAAAATTTGTAAGGCGGCAGTTAAAATGCCAACAGTTTTCTGTTCTTAAGTCAAATTGCTCTTAAATCGAGCTGCTCTTAAGTCAGGGTACCACTTTGTGTGTGTGTAAATGTTCTGTCCCCACATGCATGCTAGTCATGTCTAACTCTAGAGGGTGGTGCTCATCTCTGTATTCAAGCCGAGGAGCCAGTGTTGTGCAAGTCCGTGGCCACGTGGTCAGCATGGCTGCAAGGAAACACTGTTTTACCTTCCCGCTTTTTATGGCGGTAACTATTTATCTACTTGCATTGACATGCTTTCGAACTGCTAGGTTGGCAGGAGCTGGGGGGATCAGCGGGAGCTCACTCCGCTGAGTGGCACCGGGGATTCGAACTGCCAAGCTGGCGACTTTGCAGCCGACAGTTTTTGGAAGCCTTAGTCCACTGAGCCACCATGGCCCTTCACACTCTGAATGGATTCACCACCCCTGCGAGCCACGTCACCAACTTCGAACTCAAGTCTCAAAGCTGGTTCTTGTAGCTGGAACTGAGGATGTTGTCTGCTATTGCTTTCAGACACAATAAATGTGCATTTTCTGTGCCGTCAAGTCAGAACTAAGAGGTGAGATATTTAAGGAGCAGCCTTACCAGTTCCAAACCCTGACAAGGCGCCCATGGCTGAATGGGGATTTGAACTCTCGTGTCCTGAGTCCTAGTCTGTCACTGTACCCATTGCATTGCACTGGGAATCCCATAGTAAGCAGGATAAAGAGTTGGAAGAGACCTCAAGGGCCATCTAGACCAACCCCCTGCCATGCAGGAACCCCCATCACAGTATTTCCGACCGATGGCCATCCAGCCTCTGCTTAAAAACCTCCAAAGAAGGAGACTCCACCACCCTCCATTGCACCATATTCCACTGCTGAACAGCTCTAACCATCATGAAGTTCTTCCTAATGTTCAAATGCAATCTCTTTTCCTGCAGTTTGAAGCCATTGTCCCGAGTCCTAGTCTCTGAAGCCATGGAAAAGAAACCTGTTCCCTCTTCATTATGACATCCTTTCAAATATTTAAACATAGCTATCATATCCCCTCTCAGCCTTCTTTTTGAAAGGCTAAACATTCCCAGTTCCCTAAGCCTTTTCCTCCAGACCTTCAACCATCCTTGTTGCCCTCCTCTGCACCCACTCGAGGTTGTCAATATCCTTTTTAAATTGAGGCACACAGAACTAGACACAGGTGGAATCTGACCAGAGCAGAATAAAGTGGTACTATCACTTCCCTGGATCTAGACACTATGCTTCTGTTGATGCAACCAAGAATCGCATTGGCTTTCCTAGCTGCTGCATCACACTGCTGACTCATATTCAGTTTGTGGTCCACCAAGACTCCCAGATCCCTTTCACAGGTACTATTTTCCAACCATAAGCAGAGGCTCCTTATTCAGCAGGAGAGCATCCTTTCAGTGCCACAGGCTGGGGACAACACAAGGCACAGATCTGAAGGCAGAGATTGTGTCCACAAAAGCGCACACAGAAATAAATAAGCCTTAAAGGAGTTGCAGCGCCTTGCTTCGTGAGGGTCTCCATAAAGGGAGGACTCGCAAGATGTGCTGGTGGGTGTTGGTGTGGGTGCATGCATGGGGGAGGCATGATGATGGGCAGAAGAAGAAAAAAAACACCTGACATCCGAGAGTCCATTTCCAGTCGCCTTTGTTGGGGAAGACGGACAGCGAGTGTGCTTGTGAAAAAATGCCAAGGTCACCCGAGCCCTGGGGGAGAGGCAGATAAAAGCAGGTTCTCACACTTTCTCCTCCTGCATCCCCTGGGGAAGGCCTCTCCCCCCCCCATTTGTACCATCGTCCTCCTCTGTCCATCCAGCTGCAAAGCCCACATCCCTTCTCCTTGGCTGGGACTCTTGCAGCCATGCTGGGTCTCCTGCTTGTGAGCGGCTTCCTGACCGGGGTGTCCCCGTGGGGGCAACCCGTGGACCGGAGGGAGGTTTCCCTCAATGAAAGGTAAGGAGGTGGCTGGCCGGGGGTGGGGGGAGTGTGGCTTAATGGTTAGACTCAAACGTTGAGGCCCGATTCACTAATAAAGTAAGAGCCTCCAAGGGTGCAAGGAGGACTCGTGTGTGTTTTCCTTTTGACACAAGGGGCACCATCCTGACCTGCGTTCAGTCACTGTAACATTTCTGCCATGTCCAAAGGCCCTATGTAAATCTAGCATGATTTACTGTATTTGTGCTTATTTAATCTTTTTATTATGATAATTTGGTCTGATTTATTAGTTTTTATTTACTATTTTAAGTCATTTAATCTGTTTTTGTACTTTTTGTATATGTTTGTAAACCGCCCAGAGTAGCTTTTTTTTTTTTTTGCTAGATTGTTTGTGGTATGGAAATCAAATAAATGAATAAATAAATATGTTTCCAGGACTGCCCCTAACGTGAAGCAGAGTGAAGCCGTAGCTTTGGGCATCACAAGCGGGGCGGGGGGGGGGGGGCGCAGAGCTGAAAAAATGCACGGCAGGAACAAGGCACGCCTCTCCGCGCCACCCAAGCCATGTGGCCACCAGGCCACAAGCCAGGCCACCTTGTGGGTTATGGGCATTGTAGTCTCCAGAAGCAACTTTTCCAAAGGGTGGTGGTGGAAAGAGTGCCGGGTTCTTGGCTGTTCTGCTCTGGTGACGATGGAGCTGCATGCTCATTCACCATCATCAGTATCCAAAGAAGAAGCATCTCATCTAGTCCGTTCTGGTTTCCCTGTGGGAGAAAAACCTCAGCTGAGTTTTCCTTTAGGACAGACATGTGTGGTGTCTGAACAAGCACATATATCCTTTTCCCATTAAAAAAAGCAGTTTTTTTAAAAAAAATTACAGTGGACCCTCGTATAACAAACGGTTTGTATAACATAAAATCTGTACAACATAAAAAAATTCTGGAGACAGGGGAAATTTGCTTAACAGAATCATCTATGGGGTGAATCCGTACAACATAAAAATGGTCGCAGTTAGGAATTACTCTGTTTTCAATGCATTCCTGTAGGAAATTTGCATAAAGGAAAATTTGCTTAACCATTTCATTTGGGACGAATTAATTCCTTTATACAAGGTATCGCTGTATTTATTATTTATTACTTTTTGAACATTTTTACCCCACCTTTCTCCTTGGAAAAGGACCCAAGGTGGCTTACAGTAAGGATAGACAATATACAGCTCATTTCACTTAAAACATATTCAGTTTGTGAAACAGGGAATTGAGGGGTATCTTACAGCATTGGAAGGCAACCTTGAAACAAACAACGGATAACATAGTGTCAATGCAATCACACAAGGAGAAATATAAACACAAAGTTATAAGTGGTTGTATAAACACAAAGTCTGTGTAGCCATGTATAGTAGATTCATGTAAAGACACAGTAGGTAGTCCCTCAGCCAGGGAAAGCTTGTCTGAAGAGAAAGGTCTTTGCCTGTTTCTGGAAAGACAGCAGAGATGAGGCAGTCCTGGCTTCCAGTGGGAGGGAGTTCCAGAGTCTGTCAGCAGCAGCTGATAAGGCCCTTTCATGTGTTCCTAAGAGACGTACCTGTGAGGGAGGTGGGATGGAGAGAAGGGCCTCTCCTGATGACCTTAACACCTGAGCCAGTTCATACTGTGAGAATCGATCTTTGAGGTAGCTTGGACCCAGGCTGTATAGTGCTTTGTAGGTTAAGGTCAGCACTTTGAATTGTGCCCAATAGCTGATTGGCAGCCAGTGGAACTGCTTTGATAAGGGTGTGATGTGATCTCCGTAACCCGCCCCAGTCAGCAGTCTGGCGGCTGCGTTTTGGACCTGTTGAAGTTTCCTGAGACTTTTCATCGGATGTCCCATATAAAGCGCATTACAGTAATCCAGTCAGGACGTCACTAGGGCATGAGACACCGTGGCCAGAGCAGATTTCATAAGGAACTGGTGTTAAAATGCGTCAGTGCCCAGTGCCCAGGGGTGACCCCATAGATTAGAGCTGGCAGCTTTACAAATGACGATAAAACAGCCACTTCTCTTCTCTGTGGCAAGGTTAGTGGAATGGCAAGCCCCGGCTTTCAACTTAGGAAGGAACACCTGTTAATTTTTCTTCTTCCCAATTTGGAAACCTCAAAATATGGAGAACACAGGAACCAGGCTGAAGCTTCTTCTAAGTGAACGGGACAGGATTTGAACTCTTGACCTGAATGGGTACATTCTCATTTAAAAATGAACAGCAGTGGAAGTCTTATCTGTTTCTACAAATGTGGAGGGCTGCCGTTCTGGGTGTCTTTAATCACTTCACCAGGCACAGAATTTCACCAGGCATAGCTGTACCTGCAGAATGTCTAAACCAAATATCTGATTTCCAAAATCCACCAGCAAGTGACATTTGGGCTGCATTTAACATAAGACCATAAGAGGAGCCCTGCTGGTTCAGGCCAACGGCCCATCTAATCCAGCTTCCTGTATCTCACAGTGGCCCCTCCAAATGCATCTGGGAGTGCACGAGACTAGATATCTGTCTCCTGATACCACTCCCCTGCACCTGGCCCTTGAAGGACCCCGGTTTTAAGACTGGAGATTACACATCTCCATCATGGTTTGTAGCTTATGCTGGACTTTTCCTCCAGGAATCTGTCCAATCCCATTTTGAAGGTCTCCAGGCCAGATGCCATCACCACATCCTGTGGCAGGGAGTGCCACAGATTAACAACATGCTGGGTAAAAAAAAATTCTCTTTGGCCTGTTCTCACTTGCCCAGCTCTCAATTTGAGTGGATGTCCCCTAGTTCTGGTATTTTGTGAGGGAGAAGAGCCTCCCTCTATCCACTTCACTCATGCCCTACATTATTTTGCACGTCTCAGTCATATCTCCTCCTCAGGCGCCTTTTTTCCAGACTAAAGAACTACATTTCAACTGCAAATGCATAAAAATCTGCCTGTTGCTAGTTTATCCTGATAAGCTGCCCACCTGTGGATTTTGGAGTTTGTTTTACTCTTTTGGAATACACACACCCACACCCACACCTGCTTATCCCACCCCTCCTTTTCTTCTTTTCTTTGAGCTGCTGTTGAATGTCTGAGCATCACGCCGCTGATAATGGCCCAGGTGTCCAGCCAGGAAAAATATCAACAAAACAGAAAAAGGAAACTTTCCCTTGTTGTGTCTCTCCCTGTGGATGATGTTGTCTTGCGGGATTAAAAATAGTTCCTCTGGGAAAGACGATTGGGTGGAGGACAAACATGGAAAGGAGAAATTCATTAGTTGCCATCCTGTGGCAGCACCTTCTGGATTCAGGGGAGTGGGTGCTTGAACTGGACAGATACATGGCTGGTTGAGGAGGTATGTGGCATTTAAAAAGCCAATTCCTTCTATAAATGGAGATAATTACTTCACCAATAATTGCTGGTCCCTTTCAGATGACACCCCCCTTCATTCCCAACAGGATAACATATTTGAGGCGGGGTGCCAAGCATAGGCAATTTGACCTCTGTGACTGTGCTTTGAAGTCACCGTTTCAAGAGCCAAGCCTGATTCCTGGTGGGGAGAAGCATTACTTGGCCCTTTTCACTTATCAGATTGATGTGGATCATACCAAAGGTGGGGCTGGATGGTGTAATGGTTAAACTGTTTTGAATAAGAATGTGGGGGACACAGTTCTAAGTCTCACCTGAGCCATGAAATGCACTGGATGGTGTCAGACGAGGCTCGTCCTCCTTCTATCCCTTGCCTGGCCCACCCCGCCAGGTTGTCGTGAGAATATAGCAGGCGGAGGCATGCCACGAACGCCATCTTAAGTGTCTTTTATATGAATCTACCACACAGGATCACATAGACTTTGTGCTTATAACCTTGTGTAATTGCATCGACACTATGTTTTCAATGTTAGTTTCCATCCCTCATGACTTTTAGAATAATAGAGTTGGAAGAGACCTCAAGGGCCATCTAGTCCATAAGAACATAAGAACATAAGAAGAGCCATGCTGGATCAGGCCAAAGGCCCATCTAGTCCAGCTTCCTGTATCTCACAGCGGCCCCACCAGATGCGTTTGGGAGCGCATGAGACTAGATATCTGTCTCCTGATACCACTCCCCTGCATCTGGCCCTTGAAGTACCCTGGTTTCTCCATCATGGTTTGTAACCTGTGATGGACGTTTCCTCCAGGAATCTGTCCAATCCCCTTTTGAAGGCATCCAGGCCAGATGCCATCACCACATCCTGTGGCAGGGAGTTCCATAGACTTACAATGTGCTGGGTGAAAAAATATTTTCTTTTGTCAGTTCTTACTCTCCCAGCCTTCAATTTGAGTGTATGTCCCCTAGTTCTGGTATTTTGGGAGAGAGAGAAGAGCTTCCCTCTATCCACTTTACTCATACCCTGCATTATTTTGTATGTCTCAATCATATCCCCCCTCAAGCGCCTTTTTTCCAGACTAAAGAGGCCCAGATGTTTTAGCCTTTCTTCATAAGGAACCCCTTCACAATATTTCCGACAGATGGCCATCCAGCCTCTGCTTAAAAACCACCAAAGAAGGAGACTCCACCACCCTCTGTGGCAGCATATTCCACTGCCGAACAGCTCTAACTGTCATGAAGTTCTTCCTAATGTTCAAATGGAATCTCTTTTCCTGTAGTTTGAAACCATTGCCCCGAGTCCTAGTCTCTGAAGCCATGGAAAACAAACCTGTTCCCTCTTCAATATGACATCCTTTCAAATATTTAAACATCGCTATCATATCCCCCCTCAGGCTTCTTATTGAAAGGCTAAACATTCCCAGTTCCCTAAGCCGTTCCTCATAAGACATTTCCTCCAGACCCTCAAGGATCCTGGTCACCCTCCTCTGCACCCGCTCGAGGTTGTCAACATCCTTTTTAAACTGAGGCGCACAGAACTGGACACACTCTTTAACTGCTCACGTTCTCTTGTAGCTTTATTGTTGCCTTTTAATGCTGTCAGACGTCGCTCAATTCCTTGTTCTCAAATACTTGAACATGTCTTAATTGTACTGGACTGTTTATTGTCCCTCATTACGGTAAGCTGCCTTGGGTCCTTTGTCCAAGGAGAAAGGTGAGGTAAAATACTCTAGATAGATAGATAGATAGATAGATAGATAGATAGATAGATAGATAGATAGATAGATAGATAGATAGATAGATAGATAGATAGATAGATAGATACTGAGTTCATCAAAGGAAAAGTGGTGTATAAAGGCCACCAATGAATCCTAAATGAACCTCAAAGGGAGGACAACTCATAGGCACTCAACAATGCCCTCTGGGAACAAAATTTGGCCCAAGCTGCTTCCCCGAAAAGTCAAGAATGGCTGAGCACCTTCTTACGAAACCTCCTTCTCAGGGTGGCTTTCGGAGGCCCCAGAGGTCCGCGTCTCTGGACCCATTTTGGTTCTGTTTCATACGATGATGGTCATGTCTCCAATCCGTGACCAATTTTTCCTTTGGTCTTCTTTGACAGCTGCAGGAAACAGGTCCTCCAGCACGTGGGTAAGGCTGTCCTCCATCTGCTGAGGTTGGCCCACCCTCCCAGGTTCCCGGAGAACATCTCCAGCCAGGTGCACGAAGCCTGGGCAAAAGAAATGGAAGAAGATTACGACCCATCTTTGTCCTCTTGGGGGCAGCACCTCAGTGAGTATCTTCGCTCTCTCTCTCTACTTCGACCTGCCCTACCTCAGCAGGGTTTCCTTGAGGCTTTTGGTCGGTGTAGCATGCAGACGGTTCCCCTGAGCATGCACAGAGGGCTTTCCCCCTCACTGTTCAGTGACCGGGGCAAGTGTTTGCAGGTGTGTGTGTGTGTGTGTGTGTTTGGGAGACTGCTCCTTAAGGAATTCTGGGAGTTGTCCTCCAAAAATACAGACCTGCCCACTTCTGGTATGAG
>CM074754.1:5065374-5080374 GCA_037367245.1 Phrynocephalus guinanensis
GGGCACCACCCTTCCTGATCTTCCCTTGTGAAAGGATGGCACACCCCTGCAGCCTTTCCTCAATTTATTATCTGGTGCCACAATGGGCTAGAGCACTGAAACGGTCGGCTGCAAAGTCAGCAGCTCAGCAGTTCGAATCCCAGGTGCCACGCAGCGAAGCGAGCTCCCACTGTTAACCCCAGCTCCAGCCAACTTAGCAGTTTGAAGGCATGTAAATGCAAGTAGATACATAGGTGCCGTTGTAAAAAGCGGGAAGGTAAACAGTGCTCCGTGTGAAGAAATGTGTTCGGCCATGCTGGTCACGTGGCCACGGACTTGCACCACACTGGCTCTTCGGCTTTTAAACGGAGATGAGTCAGACACGACTAGCATGCAAGTGTGAGGGAGAACCTTTACCTTTACCTTACATCAGGGGTCCTCAACTAAGGCCCCGGGGCCGAATGCGGCCCCCCAAGGTCCTGAATCTGGCCCCCAGGACCAATTGCAACCCCACCCCACCCCCTGCTTTGGAGAGCCACTCCAGTCGCTGCCACTGGAGGAGGAGGAGGAGGAGGAGGAGGAGGAGGAGGAGGAGGCGTAGCAGAGGGATCCCAGCGGTGGCACCTCAGGGTGGTGATCTGGAACAGGAGGCATTGCTGGGGCCCTGGAGCCACAATGATCATGGGCCAATCATGGGGGGCTCTGCCCACTTGCCCCTCCCTCCCCCCCCTTTTTCCATGTTGGCCTTTTTTTTTCTTTTTCCTTTTTGGACTGTGGTCCGGCCCCCAGTGGTGTCTGGGGCGTGGTGGACCGGCCCGTTGTTTGAAAACTTTGAGGACCCCTGCCTTACATTGATCTCCCACTTTTTGTCCTGTAATCTCCAGAAAGTTTATGCAACCCTCCTCCGCGTCTCTTCTTCCCAACAACCCTGTGAGGTAGGTCAAGCAGAGAGGGCACCTGGCTCACCAAAGGGTGACCGGTGCATTAGAAGCCTGTGTGGAGATCTGAACCCAGGCCACGCATGTCCTGGTCCGGCTGAACCCTAACCCTAACCCTTGACCCCCCCTCCCAACTCCTTGATCCTCACGCCCGTGTCTCTTCTCCTCCTCCCAGAGGCGCTGCTGTCGGCCGCAATACACTTCGCTCGTTTTCACGTTCCTGGACCAAGATGGCTCGATCGTGCTCCGGCCCGTTCATTTGGTGCGTGACTGCCACTGCCATCCGTGAGGGTCTTTCGCCCACCCCAACTCCGCCGGGCGTCGGCACAGCTCTGCGCCGAGGGAGAGGGGAAGCAGCCGGAAGGAAGCCACCAGCAGAACCGCCAAGACCAGAATCTCCAAAGCAATTAAGTGGGGAACGTGGGGGGGGGGGGGAGAGAGAGAGAAAGCCCTTTTCTTCCCCCAGGAAACAAAATGAACCGAGAGAGCTTCCCCCCCCACACACACACACGTTTTTCTTTTTTCAACCTGTCTGCCACAGGACAGGCTTCAACCCCCCCCCACACCCCAAACACACCCACACCCCTCCCCAAAGGCATGTGTCCACACGATCTGTTCCATCAGGTTTTTATTTACTATTTTAAGTTGTTTAATCTGTTTTTATACTTTGTATATGTTTGTAAACCGCCCAGAGTAGCTTTTTTGCTAGATGGTTGCAGTATATAAATCAAATAAATAAATAAATAAATAAATAAATAAATCAGGTTGAAACTGGCCGCCCAGAGTCTCCCCGACAACCCGGTTCACAAGCCTGCAGGAAAAGGGGTCAAGCGGCCGTCTGAATAGTTTGACCACAACTCCCATCTTGGCCGTGGGAGCTAACAGGAAACGAGAGCCCAACCCTGTCTGGGGCACCCTAGATTCCCCGCGACGGCTATATACTAACACCCCCAAAGGCACCATGGTGTTCCCAAGTATTGCATCATGCCAGTCGTTCCCCCCCCCCCAATCACTGCCCATGCTGGGTGGGATTGATGGAAGTCGGAGTCTAACAAGATGTGGAGAGCTGCAGACCCCCACCCACCCACTCCTGATCTAGACCCCTCCCAAGGAAGCTTTCCCCTGCTTTCCTTCTTTAAAAAATGAGATGATTATTACAAACAGAAATTCACCCAAAAGCTAGACTGAAGTTTACCTCTCTCCTTGGTGTCTCACAACTGCCTGATCCCCAAAAATCAGCAGGGAACCCTTAAAAAGAAAGTTGCAAAGCTATGTCAAGCATCGGGTGCCGTCTGCAGGTCAAACAGCTAAAAGCAGAGGAGCACGGACGGTTTGCTGTCCGTGGAGACCGATTCAAGGCAGCTTAACAGGTATGAAACTGATCTCTCTATCCAGTGTAAACATAGCCAGAAAGTGGTTTTGTATTATTATTATTATTTTTTTATCGCTACAAAGTAATGTATCCTGACGCTGCAATAAAGCAAAGAAAACGCAAAGGGTTCTGCTCATATACCGTCCCATAAAACCACATCCAGTCGGGTACCACTACGGAGCTTGCTACCAGCGTTTCGCTATCTTAGGAGACAAAGAAGAGCACTCTGCCCATGGTCAAATGCCCTCTTTATATATATAGTGAGAGCTCTAAGGAATGTCTCAGTCCGGCAGCAGATAATTCTATGCACCTCACCGTAATGCAAATCTCACTGTTCCTTGGGACAAAAAATTAAAACAACACCCAACAACTAAGCACTTCAACTCCATGCCTTTGGCAAACTGAAGTGTGTTTCAGATGATTATCGCGGGGAGGGGGAGGGGGAGGGGGAAAGGCACACGTTTCTGACAATTTTAGGCTTGTTTGTTACAAGGGAATCCATCAGCTTTAGCTGAGCTGTGGAATGCTTGAAGGGAGAGAGTGCTTCTGAGTTTATGCAGAGTGCATTTTTCATCTCAATCGACGATCCGCAAGCCAGGGGCCCTAGGCCAGATGTTGTTACATCTGGGAAGTTTGAACAACCCTTTCTCTTTCAATATTACAAAACATCAGAAGAGCCCTGCTGGATCAGGCCAAAGGCCCATCTAGTCCAGCTTTCTGTATCTCACAGCGGCCCCACCAAATGCGTTTGAGAGCGCAGGAGACTAGATCTCTGTCTCCTGATACCACTCCCCTGCATCTGGCCCTTGAAGTACCCCGGTTTTAAGCCTGGAGATGACACATTTCCATCATGGTTTGTCACCTGTGATGGACTTCTCCTCCAGGAATCTGCCCAATCCCCTTTTGAAGGCATCCAGGCTACATGCCGTCACCACATCCTGTGGCAGGGAGTTCCACAGACAAACAGTCTAATATTTCACAGTTAAGGATAAGCAGGGCAAACCCACGCCTTTTTGCAGCTAGATGGCAGATCAACTCTGGCCAAAAAGCCAGGCAGTCTATACTGGTCAATCCAGTTCAAGAATATTTCGAAATCCCTGCCTGTCACAAGGCCCCAACAATGCATAAATTAACTGGCAATCTGCTGCCCTCCATGACACTTTAAATTCTGCCATCTGCAGCGGCTGCTTCCCTTTCACTCTCAACTGTACTGTCAGATTCCAAATTTTCTCTGCAAAACAAAGTAAGACCATCCTGGTTGCCAAGGCTCCTCTTTTTTTAATTGGCCTTATTACAGCTATGCCCTTAATGCTAGCTGGAATGAGCAGGTGTAATCTATGCTTGGCAAAATTAATCTCTGGGTATGAAAAGACCATTATTATAAAGCACAGAAGCTCAGACAGTAAAAGCCACAAACCAAGTCATGGTGGCAAAGGGTTGCAAACGGTGGGCCAATCAACCCGAGGCATCGCTGCTGTTAAAGCAAAGTGACGTGATCAGTTTGGGTTGCTTTTGTACATATGGGATGTTAGTAGGATGGCCCTGTAAAAATATATCCGAGTTCTTATACATTTACGCGTGGCATGCCAGGGGAACTAGCAGAACCTGTGCCACTAAAACAGTGCATCTGTTGGTGTGTTGCTGGTATTGCCGTGTCACGCCACCCCCTCCATATTAGGGTGGCCCTTTGTTGATTCATAGCTGGGGATTCTTGCATTAAGCCAAATCCCTCTTTGTATTTGGTCTTCCTTGTTTCCTTCGGCTTTTCTCAGCACCATTGCTTTTTCCTGCGAGTCTTCTTCCCTCGTGATGAAGAAGGCCAACTCCATGCTAGGGATTATCAAAAAGGGGTCTGAAAATAAAACAGCCAACATTATAATGCCATTGTACAAAACGATAGTAAGGCCCCACCTGGAGTATTGTGTACAATTCTGGTCACCACATCTCAAAAAAGACTTTGTGGAACTGGAAAAGGTGCAGAAGAGAGTGACTAAAATGATTACTGGGCTGGGGCACCTCCCTTATGAGGAAAGGCTAAAACATTTGGGGCTTTTTAGTCTGGGAAAAAGGCGCCTGAGGGGGGATATGATTGAGGCATACAAAATAATGCAGGGCATGAGTAAAGTGGAGAGAGGAACGCTCTTCTCCCTCTCACAAAATACCAGAACTAGGGGACATCCACTCAAATTGAGAGCTGAGAGAGTAAGAACAGACAAAAGAAAACATTGTTTCACCCAGCGCGTTGTTAGTTTGTGGAATTCCCTGCCACAGGAGGTGGTGATGGCATCTGGCCTGGATGCCTTCAAAAGGGGATTGGACAGATTCCTGGAGGAAAACTCCATCACAGGTTACAAACCATGATGGAGATGTGTACTCTCCAGGCTTAAACCCGGGGTACTCCAACGGCCAGATGCAGGGGAGTGCTATCAGGAGACAGATATCTAGTCTCATGCATTCCCAGAGGCATCTGGTGGGGACACCATGAGATACAGGAAGTTGGACTAGATGGGCCTTTGGCGTGATCCAGCAGGGCTCTTCTTAGGTTCTTATGCCCAAAGTAGGACAGTGTGCATTCCGTCACATTTGCTTATAAGAGAGTTCATTTGATCTAGGACCATGTATTTATTTCTCTGAAGGGACACCCATAAAGTTATCCCTCAACATCACATTCCAAATGAATCTACTTCTTTCCAATCAGTTTTCACACCTGTAAATACTAACTGGGGACTCTGTATGCCCAAAATTAAAGCTGCACAATGAACGTCAAGCTCACATAAGCCTTAAGAAACTACCCTTTCCCCCTACACACACACACACACACACACACACACACACACACACACACACACACACACACAAAAGCCATGATAAATATTGGTTGAAATACCAGCAGTAAGACAACCACTGGCCCTCCAAATGCTTCAGACTACAACTCCCATAATTCTGGCCACAACCAGCTGGGGAAAATGGGAGCTGAACTCCCAGCTCTGTGGCATCCCAAAGGTTTCCAACTGGTATACAATCTTAGGTAGACAAACTCCACATGTCCTAAAAAAAGGGGGCTCTCCAGATGTTCGGGTCCACAGCTGTCATGGTTCCTGATCAAATGCACGAGACAGAGGGGATTTGTTGACTTAAAGATCCGGAGGGCCCAGAATCCTCCAGCCCTGCCCTAAATCCTCAAAATACCACCTTTCAGGCCCAAACTGGGGTAGGTTTGAGGAAAGCTCATTCCCACCCATCTCTCCAAAACAGAAGCAAAAGGGAGAGGCAGAAATGTGTTACATTGAAAACCTTTTCTGTTTGCAACTGAGGTTTATGTAAACATTAGATTCTGTATCAACTCCCTACCCAGCCACATCCAGCAGGGTGAGGAGAATGATCCATACCTCAGTGTCTCTGGTGAAGAAGGACGAGAATCCAGGAAGGATTGGGTCCAACCATAACATGGATCCCGAATCGTTCAGGCATAAGCTCGGGGGGTTGTGACAAAACGCGGCAGGCAGAAGACCTGCCAGAGAGCCAGCGCCACCAGGCAAAACGTGGAGAAGAGACTGAGGTGGAAGAGATGAACTCGGAGGGATTCTGCAAAGGGAAAGCAGAGGGGGTCAACAGGATCTGCTCCACGAGATCCCTGCGTTGTCTCCAGGTAAAGGGGATCAGGCACCGAGTGAAGATCGGAAAAGCCCGAGAGAGTTGCTGCTAGCCAGCCTCGATGGAGAAAGGACGTGACCTCAGCTGGTGTATAAGCGGATAGAGTGGTTGGGAGTTTAGAGACCTGGATTCATATGCAGCCCTGCTAAAGACATTCTGCTTGGCAGCTTCGCAAGTAAGGCCCTTTGTACACGACCCCTAAACTCCGCAGCAAATGGCTGCCAGCTCCGGAGCTTACAATTGTTTCCCCACCAGCTCCGGAGTTTGCAGGAAATTAAGTGCGACCACGCCCACCTAAGCGTGTCCCAGCGCACTTTTCTTGTACCTGCTTTAGAAGAGTGAAAATCCCCAGGTCCGGATTTAATCTGGTGAGTGCGGGGCTCTCCTCGCTTCTTTTTTTTGCCTCCCACCCCCTTAAGAGAAGGGGCACAGGAGGCAAAATAAAAAAAAACCCAGAAGAGAAGGAATCAGGACAACGGGGCTTCTGGGCTTCGGAGGTGAGCCTGCATTTTTTCCTCTCTTTCTTCCTCCCTCCCCTCACACAGACAGGAGCAAGGAAGTGCGGAGGGGTGGGGACGCAGGAAGAGCAACGAACCCCCAAGATCCCTGGTCTGAATTTAAGTGGCCAGCAGATCTTAGGGGTCGTGTGAAAAGGCCCTAAGAAACAGGCCTCGTCCGCCAAGGGTTTGCACTTTTCTGGCTGGATAAAATGTCCTCCTCTCACGATCCGTGCCACCTCCAAGCCACCGGGTGCGCACAGCACTCACCACCAGTGCCCTGTGCTGCCGCCTCCTCCCGCTGTTTCACAGAGGCAAAATCTTTCGCGATGGATGTGGAAAGGTCTTCTACCTGCCGCAGGTCCACCTCCAAGGAGGTCAGCTTCTCCACCTTTGCGACCTGTGGGGAAAGGCAAGGGTGGAGTGCATCCACGGGCACCGCAAAGCCCTGGACCACCGAGCGCCTTCTGCAGGAGAGGCAGCATCCGCCCCAGGCTGGGCTCTCTTCCTGGGGCTGTTTGTGCATGCAAAAAGGAAGGGATGAGGTTGCATCCCCATCACGCGGCAGCGGCAGGAGTGGCGCCACTTGATCTGGGCGTATGCCTGCCAAGGAGCACTCCAAAGCTCTCCCGGGGTGATGGTTGCGCTCACCTCCTCATAATTCCGCGCCTCTGGACCATGCTTGATACTGAGGGTGACCAGCTGGTCGGCAACCTGGGAATTCCCTGGACAATGCAGTGAATTCACAGTTGTAGCGCATGGAACAACAAGCAAAAGAGAAATTTACAGAGCCTTCACAGAGTGCCTTTGCCTAGCTAAGCATCAACATGTGTTAAGCTCCAGGGAGAGGGGAATTTAAAAATAAACCAAAGCAGACTATTAAAAATGAATTTCAGCAGCAAGGCTCCAGGACCAGTTTCTGAACCAAATCTGACATGCACAAAAACTGATCAAGCTCTGAAGCCTGTCATCAGATCGTCACAGACGCTGGCCTACTACTACTACTACTACTACTACTACTACTACTACTACTACTACTACTACTAACTAATAATAATAATAATAATAATAATAATAATAATAATAATAATAATAATAATAATAATCCACCACAACCAGTGAAGGCCACAGATTTAGGGGAGAAGGGAAGACTTGCTCAATCAATCAATCAATCAATTTCATTCTATAGCCAAAGGCCCGATAAGGAGATTAGTCAGCCAACTCCTCCTTGGAATCCACTGGATGTATTTATTTGCAATCTATTATGCAAAGCAACAGGATTTCTTTGCTCTGGTTTCCTCCATTTAACTCCTGCAGCACTGCTAGGGTCAAGAGCAAAAATCCTAAAAGTCTCTTCACCGAAAGACGATTGCTTAAATTACTAAAAGGGATGAAACCGGGACCATATGACTCCCCCCCCCCCCAAAAAAAGGCCTCGTTTGCTGACTTTTCTAAATACAGTACTGCATATATATTTGTAAAAAGGGCGAAAGCTATAGGCACCCTTTTAAGAGCCAGGGCCTGTAGTTGCCTCCTGGTTGGGAGGCGGATGGGGCGGCTGAAGTCTTCAGGGGGCCTCCCCACCTGGTCGCTTCCTCCTCCTCCTCCTCCTCCTCCTCCTCCTCCTCCTCCTCCTCCTCCTCCTCCGCCATACCTGGCTGGCGGGTGCTCTGAAAGCAAATCTGGTAGGTGTCCTCATCTTCCGTGATGAAGGTCAGCTTCCCTTTCTTGGCGTCATCCTCAAAGTACCGGAGGCTTCCCGAGGAGTCGGTGACCTGGAAAGGCGGGGGGGGGGGGCACACGACACTGGCAAGAAGACCTCTTCCGCGGGAGCCAGAGGAGCTCCGGGCCATGTGCAAAGTGCAAAGCCGTCCAAGCCTTTGGCAGCCTGGAGGACACCTTCTGCGGTCTGGTCTGGGGATGCTGGAGATGGAGGTGGTGGTAGGGCAGGCATGTCCAAACTTCGGCCCTCCTGATGTTTTGGACCGCCACTCCCAGAATCCTAAGCTTAGATCGCCAATGGCAAAAGGACTGTGGGAGTGGCTGTCCAAAACATCTGAAGGGCCGAAGTTTGGACATGCCTGTGGTAGGGCATCCGCTGCAGCAGGGGAAAGGGCTTGGAGGTCTGGTCTGGGCATAAATTGGCAGGGAGAGCGGGGAGAGGGCGGGGGGGGGGTGGGGAGGACGACCGCTCACCCGCAGGTCGGTCCTGATCCCCGGCGCGGTGGCTTCGGAGACCTCGTACTCGCCGGTGACCATCACGTCCCGGTGCAGCTCCTCTTTCAGGCACCGGCGCGTCTGCGGGGCCAGCTGGAAGGAGAGCCCGTGGCTACCGCTCGCCAAGAGGGCCAAAAACACCAGGAGGGCCAAAAACACCAGGAGGGACACCCGCAGCCCCATGCAAGCTCCCAGGAGGAGGTGGAGAAGGAGGAGGAGGAGGGCTCCCCCTTCCCCCTCGGATTGGACCCCCGCCCCCGGCGCGATCCCGGGGGAGATCCGTGTCAGATCGACCCGCTTCTCCTCCTCAACACGCGGGTCGGCGCATCCCCACGACCGCCTCTCCCGCTCCGCCTCCGCTCCCTATGAAATCCCGCAGGCGCCCCCCCCCCGCTTTCACGCATCATCCTGCGGTTCTGCCGCCTCTACAATACATCCTTAATACCAGGGATGTAGAGGAGGGGTTAGGGGCGGGGCTACGGAGGGAAAGCCACGCCCACTCTTTCGGGAGGCCGGCAGTGGTACCCTTGGGGAGAAGAGTGACTCCCCTCGGGATGAGCGGGGCGTCGCCGTGGCTGCGTGGATGAGAGGCAGTGTGGCCTAGGGGTTACAGTGCGTGCCAAGGGCAAGGAAAACTCCCTGACCCTGGGTTAGTGAGGGAGGCGGGAAGCCCTCGGAAGGCGGGACGATAACAATGAACAATAAAACAGCAATATTTTATTGGGAACAATATTTTACCGGTAACAGCAAAATAACAATAAAATATTTTATTGGGAACAATAAAATGACGCCAAAGCACTTGCAGGACGTGATTTGGGCAGGAGTCCCGGACACACGTGGACCAGGGAGTAAGCCCATAGACTCGGTGGGACTTGCTTCTTGAGTAAGAGCTACTCCAAACTGGAGGATCACAGTTCTCTTCTGAACAACAATCCTATAATAAGCCGATCTTTCATAGACGGGTGTTTGGCGCTACAAACCCCCATCTAAACCAACAGCATGACCCAGGGTGAGAGCTGATGGGAGTTGTTGTCCCTGAAACCCCTAAACGTGGCAGTCTGACCCCTTCTCAGCCTCACCTGAGAAGTGCATATTTACTTGGGGAGGGGGGACTTCCATCCTACTTATTGAGCAGGGTCTCTATATAGGCTGTAGCCTTACGGTGCTGACAGTTTGGACTACAACACCCATAATCCCTGCCCCTCAGCTGCGCTGTTTAGAGCCTTGCGGGAGTTAAAGTAGAGGAGGAAGAACCTTGCAGGGGTGCCTGCAGACTTACCTAGGGAACACACTTTACCTGGGAGTAAATCAAATTCACTTTCATGGTACTTACTGTGGAGGAGGCAGGCAACAACCCCCCTGAAAGGTTGTCTGCTTGAAACAATCTGATCTGAGTATGCTTAGTTGGTAGTGGACAAACCCCGCTGGATCTAATACAGCTGACTCCGCAGCAATTATGAAGTCTTAATCAATATACATATCAGGGATCATAAATAGGTGACCGTGGCCTGGCTGCAACCAGCAGCATCCATGGTTGCTTTACAATTGAGCAAACACACTCCAGTTTTCTCCCCAAGATGGTTCAAGAAGCCCTCTGCAAGAATTTTGAAGATGGGGCGGGGGAGTTTGGGTTTGAGATACAATTCTCCTGTGGCTGGGTTTTGTAATCCAAAAGCCACACACACGTCTGAGGACCTTACATGAGCCGGTGTAGATGGGAGTGAGATGGGAAGGGGACATTTTGCCTGCCACATCATTTGAACTCCAAATCTCATCTTCCTCACTATGGAAGCTCGGGCCTTCTGGAAAAGGACATCTTCCCCCCCCCCCCCAGTTCACTTCTGATCCATTCAGGATTTATCTTTGTGGTATAGTCGGGGCAAAGAAAGGTGACACTGAGCCATGTACAGAGTGCTTTCCTTAGCACCAATCAATCAATCAATCAATCAATCAGGTTTATTGATTAGCCATTCTCGACCATATCAAAATACAAAACCAAATAAAAGCACAATAAAACAGATAAAATACGGTACAAATGGTAAAAAAAATTAGTCAATATAAATGTATTTTAGCTAAATGAATCACCCCTGCTGGAAACTCCTATTTGTTCAATATACTGTAGTGGGATCTTATACCTGCCACCTTTGATATAAATTTAGCTACATTTCAGACAGCTTGTGTATTAGGACTTTGGAGCAGATATGAAAGTCTATGATCCACATTCCAGGGGGCTGTTTTACCCAACAGGGCTGGTAGATAATTTTGCCTGGCAACAGAATATAACACACAATCAAATAAAATATGTGCGATATTTCCTCAATAGAGTGCTTTCCCCTAGCACCAGAGATGAATGGGATGGGCAAGACATTTGGATTGAATTTGAACCCATCCAACCCCAAAACACATTTATTCTGTCGAGGAGCAGGTTAGGGTTGGACTGGATTGAAAGGATGCCACAGAGAACCGGCAGAGAGAGGGGTGTGGAAATGGGCCACCGTAACTCATCCCCTGCTTCCCCCCTCCCAATTTTTGACAGCCCCTAAGTGGGTGATCTCTGGGGTTGGGGGTGGGGAGGAGAGGAAGGAGGGGAGGAATTGGCAGGAAAACATCCTGACACCAAAACTGGGGTGATTCATGGCTCCAGAATGGAGCTGGCTCCCGGGTGCCAAATGAGTGATGAGGCACAACTGGAAGGTGAGTCATAAGCAGCCGGCCGCCTGGCAGCCTCAGGGACGCAGGGGAGTTGAGGGGGGGGGGAGGAATTTTGGAAGAGCAGAAGGGAGACCTTCCTTTGCTCCTCTGGCTCCCCGATGACCTCCAAGTGGAGTGTATAGCTTTTGCTCCTCCCCGGTTGAATTGCACAACAGCCTTGTAAAGTAGGCCACCTGGGAAAGGAGCGCCAATGACCCAAAGCGACCAGGGCCTCCGGTGTCTCATTCTAGCCTTCAAACTACTATACGTTTCCCCTGCCTTTGTGTCTCCCCCTCCCGCCCCCCGCCTATGAGGCCATAAAAGAACCTGCAGGCTCCTACAACAACCCAGCGAGGTAGACTCTTTGAAGAAGTGAAAGGAAGAAAGAGAGCAAGGGATTTCAGACACCCGCCGGTAAGCTTGGTTTGGCTGCTGAAATCGGGAATTGGCCCTTTCTTTACTTCCAAAACTTTTTAAAATATCACTTGTACCACCGTTTTAATTAGAAAGCCCCCGAAACGGGTTGCCTGAAGTGAGAATTGATTTTGACATTGATTTTAATTAATTATGCCCCTGTTTCTAATGTATTTGCAGACGGGCAGCTGACACAACAGCTTAGCTCTAAACAACCTTTGTGCTTGAATATATATATATATATACACACACACACACACACACATATATACACACACACACAAGCCTTTTCCCTTTCTGAATTAGAACTGATTTGATGTGGCTGGTCACAGGTTGAATAAACAGAAAAAAAACCTACCCATCCTAATTGGTGCTGTACTCTAGACAAGAATACTATTAAGTAACATAAGAATACTTTTTGTAATGTTATGGATGTGCTGTATATAGATATTTTGTATCAGGTTGTTCCCTGTAAGTTTAAATTTTGTAATTGTAATTCTATTTATGTTATATGGCTTTTGAAGAAGGCTGATAGGCCAACACGCATTGGACATTTTATAGTGGAATAAAGAGAACGTTTTTAAAAACATCCTGGGACTACAGCCCCCCACTTTTATAAACCTAATAATTAATTAATCAACCAGGTGGTACGAAAGGTTGGTTTTTAATAAGGCAAGTAGAGGAAACACCATCAAAATCACCAGCACCCATAGAAACTAAAAGGTGCCAATGCTTTTTTTAAAAAAATGATATTTTCAAAATCTGTGATCAGTCATGCATGAATTTCGCATTAAACCAACTTTCACCCAAAGGCAATACTAGCTAGTTGGGAAGACCCTAGCACCAAATTTCTCCAAACCCGATACTGTATTAATCCAAACAGGGCCTTAGCTCCCAAACGTGTTTACAATGATGTGCCTCTGAGTGTGTGCAGAGTTACATGGAATGCAATTTTTAGTTCTGTGGGTAAGTGCCTTCAGGTTGTGACGCAAACGGCAGTACAAGAGCCCACCGTTTTAAGGCGACAAAAGGCGGAGACGATGCCCATTAGGAGGGACTGGCCATGCTAGTGGATTAGATCCCCCATGTTCAGTGGTGGTCTACCTGAAAACACAAGATGACTGTCTGCCAGGCTAAGCTAAAGGGATGTTTGGCCCCTACCCAACAGGGGAGTTCCTTGGAGAACAGGGATGTTGAGGCCTGGCAGCAGCTCAGAGGCGCAAACAAAGATCACAGGATGGCTCTCATCCTGGCTGACCATTGCTCAGGTCCAGAGCCATGTCAAAATATGCAGAAGGAAATGTAGAGATAGGGGGGTTCCATTGAGGGCATCTAGTCCACCCCCCCAGGCTGCTTGGTGCAGAAAATCTGGAGATAGATAAAGGGCTTGTGGTCTGCTTCGACAAGGCTGAGTCCCTCCTAGCTGGTGGCACTGTTCAAGTCCGGTTCTTTTCAAGCGGTTTACTCCCAACGGTCTCCTGAAAACTACCTTTCTCATAGTTGAAACCGTTGCCCATGAGTTTCACCCGGGGCTTCCTTTGTGTTGCTCCTTCTGGAGCCTCTCCTTCTTTCGTGAGTCCCAGAATGCTGGGAGTTGTTGCCCAAAAGCAGCATTCGGTATGCCACGAACCTCCTCAACCGTACCTCAGTGGCCGGCCCGGCAGCTGTCTTGGGCCTCGCTTGGATGCCACGTTTAAAGACGGCTGCGCATCCAGGTTTTGCAAGGCTGCTTTTGGTTTATTCGCATTGTGGGCTTTGTTTTGTTGAGCGTGCTGCAAAAAGGGTGTGAACATTGTTTTTTCATTTATCATGGCCTGTTCCAAAATGTACAGATTCAGAAGGGAGAGAGAGATTAGGAGATATTAGAACCCTCGTGGCACAGTGGTTAACTGCCTGTACGGCAGGTAAACTGTGCTCATCACTTGAGGTTCAATCCCAGGTAGCAGGCTCAAGGCTGACTCAGCCTTCCATCCTTCCGAGGTCGGTAAAATGAGTACCTAGCTTGCTGGGGGGAGGGGGCAATGTGTAGTCTGCATACTGTAATTAATGAAACTGTAAGAGACTACTTGAAGCAGTATGGGGCGGTATATAAGCAGAACACTTTGCTTTGCTTTTGCTTTTATTGTAAACAATAAGACATGGGAAGACAATAAGACATGGGAAGTTGTTCTACTCCTCCCTTGAAAAATGTGTGCCTTCTAGAATCCTACTTTGACTTTAGCTTTACTTTGCTTTTTTTAAAAATATAAGCTAGAGAGGGCACCAAAACAGCTGTGGCACCCTACGCAACTTGCAAGAGAGGATATATACATTTAGGCTCAGTGGACTAAGGCTTCCGAAAACTGTCGGCTGCAAAGTCAGCAGGTCAGCAGTTTGAATCCCGGGTGCCCTGCAGCGGAAGTGAGCTCCTGCTGATAAGCCCAGCTCCTGCCAACCTAGCCGTTCGAAAGATAAGTGGATAAATAGGTACCACTTTAAAAAGCGGGAAGGTAAAACAGTGTTTCCTTGCAGCCATGCCAGCCACGTGGCCATGGACTTGCACAACACTGGCTCTTTGCCTTGAATACGGAGATGAGCACTGCCCCTAGAGTCAGACACAACTAGCACACATGTGCAGAGGGAACCTTTACCTTTTTTAAAAAAAATGAATAAAGGAAGACTTTGCCCTCTTTTTCTGCATGGTAAAAGGTAAAGGTCCCCCCCCTTTTCTGCTTCCCATGCATGCTAGTCATGTCCGACTCTAGGGGCTGGGCGGTGCTCTTCTCCATTTTTAACCGAAAGAGCCAGTGTTGTGCAAATCCACGGCCATGTGGCCGGCATGGCTGAACGCATTTCTGTGCACGGAACACTGTTTTACCTTCCCGCTTTTTACGGCAGTACCTATATATCTACTTGCATTTTACATGCTTTTGAACTGCTCGGTTGGCAGGAGCTGGGGTGAACAGCGGGAGCTCGCTCTGCTGCGTGGCACCCGGGATTCGAACCGCCGAGCTGCCGCAGCCGACGGTTTCAGTAGTTGTGTAGGATTTCAAAGTTGCTCCCTTTCGATTCCCCCCCCCTCGGGGGGGTGTTTCTCCGGCTCCTGCCCCCCCAAATTCCTTTCCTCTTGCTTCCCACTCCCTCGGATGTACAAGCATGCAGAAAGAGTGGCCTTGGCCACAATCCAACCGACATCCTCCAAACGTGAGCGAGTGAGTCGACTGACTCCGGGAGGAAGAGGAAGTGGGTGATTCACCTG